>JAPYZE010000984.1:0-33091 GCA_030522805.1 Leptomastidea abnormis
TGAAATTTTGGGGGCTACAGTATTTTTTAACGCGCAATCGAAGGGGATTTTTAGTTTTTTTATTTTCCGACCCTGGGGGCCAACTTCATGAAGCTCGCGACAATTCCGAAACGGCATTGTGCTCATGCTGTATTGGCACGAGATGACTAAAATAAAACGGCATGGGGCAGCACTGCCGTTTCGGCATTGCTACCATGCCAAGCTGACAGAACTTTTCTTTGAGTGTGTGTAACTTTTTGGTCCCTACGAAATACACCAAAAAAATTTTGTCCGGATTCGAAATTCGTAATATTGACTTAGCCAGAGCCTGGGATATGCAATATCGACTTTTCGTCAGTAATACCCATATAAATGAGTCAATAAACTGAAAAATTATCATTTTTTACTTCTCATAAAACGTGTAAAATGTGTTTCAAATTCCCAGTATTACGTTTAAAATTGGCGTTAGTATATTATTTTGGAATTAATTATGTAGTTATTTGTTAAAAAAAAAAAAATTGAATAATGTATTTATATTGGTGTGCTTTTACAATAATTACTCATAAACTTAATCTTTGTTCCAATTAATAATGAATTAATAATATTGAATATTAAAATGATTATTAAAAATGTAAATGCTTACTAATAATTGCGATTACCAAACCAAACTCCAATTCCTGCCTTAGCATTACGTTTTCCATTATTACTGCAAGCACCATCAGTGTAAACTATTGTGAAGCCATCTCGATCTTTAGTGAAAAATCCCATTTTCTAAAATTATATCAATTAATTATTGGCATTTTAATTGTCATTGAAATATTTTTTTTAAAAAAAGTTGTATGCCTTTATTAGCAGGTTATAAATTTTAATATATTGGAAAAGTATGAAAAAAGTAAAAATAAATACTCTGACGTACGGAGAAGTGAGTTCGCCATTCGCGTGGTCTATGGCCCTTATAGCAAAGGAGAGGTATTGCGGAAATAAGTGCAACTATAATAAATATACAATTGAATGTAGCTTTAATGATTGAGTTTAAGTGGACGAAGGAAAGAGATTAATAAGACATTGTAACGATCTCGACTCGCCAACTGCCTACAGCCTCGTCTGCCGATGCTACGCGTTATCTTAGCCACGCTCTAAAAAGACCGTCAAGCATAACACGTACTGACGAGTAAAGCTCGTACGTGACATTATACCTAAATTCTTATAGTTACTCATGAAATATCAGAGAAAATGAAACATAATCTTGTAGAGGAGAGCGGGGTCAGTTGGCTTGCGAGGTAAATCGGCCGAACGCTCATAACTTTTTATTATTAACAAGATGAAACCGGCATAAACTATTGGATATATTTATTATCTGTAATATATATGAGTACTTACAATTAGTGAATGTGTATATATATATATTTAATAATTTTTAAAGCTTAATCACAAATAAAATCTCTCCAGTTAACTAGCCCCGGGCTACCGGCCAATCTACCCCAACCATGGTGTAAGTCGGCCGAAAGAAAGCAGTTTGAAACAATTTATTATAAAATCACGAATAATAGTATTATTATGCACCAAGGGGCAAAAATGAGCTATTATATACGAAAATGAAGTTTACTGCCCGTGCAAAGCGAGGTAAAAAACAAAAAATTTTGTAAAAAAAAACTACAAAAAAAAAATTTTTTTCCAGAAAAATGTCTAAATTATTAGTTACTGAAATAGTTTCAATTTATTTTTTCTATAAAAATAATTAGATTAGAAAAATTATTTGGAAAATTAAAAATTGTGCAGGGCGTAATAAACTATTTTTGCGCTTCTTTTTAGGTCAAAAATACCATTATTATTTACCGACCGAGAAAAAAATATTTCAAACGCTATTCATTTTATTTTTAACCAAAATGTATAATCAATTACGTGTCGTCCACGAACAATACTACTTAGTAAATACTTGCAATTTTTTATTCACATTGTCTCACACGCGCGATAAAACAATTAAAAGAATTTAAACTTTGAAACAAACCATTTTATGTCTTTGACGCATAAAAAAATAGCAGATTACAAATTAATATCCCTTGAGGCTGATAGTCCGGACGCCGACCATACTGTAACGTGGCCAAATTTTTCCGTCTCGGGAACCCAAGTTTTTTTAATGTATTTTTGCCCGCTGAATCCGAATTTCGAGGGTTCCCGGCCAAAAAGTTATAAACAAATTATTATAAACAAATTAACAAAATTATTATTTATTGGCTTAAAAAATTTTTTTTCAGGTATTTTGTCCAATTCTAAGCAAAAAAGGTCTCTTGTAATTTTTCTATAAAATGCGTACTTTTTGCAAAAAAATTCATGAAGTTTCATATTTGAAGGTATTATGTATTTAAAAATTCATGAATTTTTTTTGCGAAATGTACGCATTTTACAGAAAAATTACAAGAGACCTTTTTTGCTTAGAATTGGACAAAATACCTGAAAACTAAGGTCTCGAAGCATTCGCGAATTTGTTACTTAATTGAACAAATACCTATATAATATATTTTTTTTTAAATATTTTAATTGTCTTTTTATTATAAAAAAATTTTGATAAATAAAAACTTTATAAAACACAAACATGAAAAAAGATTGTATCTTGTTCGTAACCTAAGATGGCTCGATACCCTTTTTTTAGCATGCTTTTTATGCATCTTTATATCAGTTGTATAATACCATATAACTTGTTTTTCAAAATAGTACTAAAGGTAAGAAAAATTTTTGGAAATTTTTTATTGTTAAACATTCGATAAATTGATAGCTTTTTTAAAAAAAAAGTTGACAAATGATGGGAATCTCCGTCAATTTTTGTTCGATTTTGACGATTTAAAGCTTCAGAAATTGCATTTGTTGATACGAAAACAGAAAAAAATGTATAAACAAATGAAATTTCTGACTAACCCTTCAAAGTTTTCGTAAAAAGACTCCTGGTGACTCCCTATTATTTTCTGAGGAAGAAAATAAGCTTTGAATCATCAAAATCTAACAAAAATTGACGGAGGTTCCCATCATTTGTCAACTTTTTTTTTAAAAAAGCTATCAATTTATCGAATATTTAACAATAAAAATTTTTTAAAAATTTTTTATATTTTTCTTATCTTTAGGGCTATTTTGAAAAACAAGTAAAATGGTGATTGTGGTTTTAAAACACTGATATAATTGATGCATAAAAAACATGCTAATAAAGGGGTATCGAGCTTTGTATAATTAAATGATAATTTGCACGACAAATCATTGTCTGCGATTTTGTGTACAAGAGTATATAGTCATGATTCCTGAAATAGTTACCTACAAGTAAAAATTAAATCTTTTTTAAATAATTAATATTTTAATATTTAATGCATTGACGAGTGCTATAAAAAAACTTTTTCCATTTTTACCATACTAACGAGAATAAAAGTAAAACTTTTCATCCGTCAAAGGTCAAACCAACATAAAGAGTAGAACTATTCTGTCCTAGTGAATAGAACGAAAGGTCTTAGATCTAGATGGATAATATTGTCGACAGTTTTCAAGAGATCTCATCTGCAGTTACGGCCAAAGATCTCATCTGAAATCTCAGCTGTTGAGGTTTATCAGTAAGTTAATTATATCTATTTTTTCTGCTTTCCCAAGCAGGTAATTAAGAAAATGAACTGTCCTTCAAACGTTTGGGTTTATATGTGCTGCGATTCAGTTATAGGGCTGCGCGAGTACTATAAATTTTGAGCTATACAAAACTCGACCCGAAAAGTCGAGCCGAGCATACTCGACTTATCGAGTTGTTTTTTTTTTTTGTGTTACTCAACTTTTTCGAGTTGCACGAAAGAAGGAACAACGCCGGAAGTATATAGAAAAGCAGTAAATACTTTCTTAACTAATCGTTTAGTGTTATTTGTTTTTTTTTTACCTTATTTATTGTAATAAAAAGTATTTATTAATTTGACAGATTTTATATTAAATGGAATTATTATTTTAAAGAACATTAAAATTAATCTTTTGCCAAAAGCAGGTTGTATACACATTGCTGTACATAAAAAATATTCAGAATATTTAATTATTTTTACATATCTATAAAATAACTTACTTTTTTATAATGTAAAAGTTCAGTTAACATTTTTGTTCAATTTATTATAAATAATAAAAAGTGACACTTATTAAAATGAAGTATTTGTTTATTATCACCTATAAATTAGAAATACTCATATATTTATACCTATACTTTAACTTTTCAAAGTAAACCGCTCCAAAAATTTAAAAAGCCGGCATTGGAAATAGGCTTAAGAATATATACTCGCCAATCGTATTTTACGCAAATAAAAAAAGATTAAATATAAGATTATCAAAGCACAATAACAGGTTGCGTGTAGTGCTATATAGATATAGAATCTTTCGGTTTCAGAGGATGAGACTTCTACAAAGATTCGCATTCAACATTTCAAGGTTTTCAAATCCAAATTGCTATAATTTTTATCTGACTCGCGCGACCGTAGTCCGAAAAATGGCGTCTGAAGTGGAGAAGGCGCAAACTGCCACTCCCGGTGGCGATACCATCTTCGGTAAAATATTACGCAAAGAGATACCTTGCAAATTCATCTACGAAGACGATCAGGTAAATGTCATATTTTCAAAACAGTTTTTATTGTCTGGTATGTCTTACTTGCAATGTAACCGGCGTTTTTGCTCGGTCTAACCTTGAAATAATCAAATGCAAAGTGTTGCTCTTTTTTTTATTAACTCTTTTATTGACTGTGATTTATTGTTCGCAGTGCGTTGCCTTCAATGATATCAGTCCCCAAGCACCGGTGCATTTTCTTGTCATCCCTCGCAAACCGATTGTCCAACTGTCCAAATCCGAGGATGAGGATGAGGCGCTTCTTGGACATCTGATGATTGTTGCACGCAAGGTGGCTAAGGAACAGGGTCTAGACGAAGGCTTTCGACTTGTCATTAACGACGGTAAAAACGGAGCTCAATCTGTTTTTCATCTACATCTTCATGTTCTTGGTGGACGACAGTTACAGTGGCCTCCTGGATAATTTTACAGATTGGTATTAAGGATGATCGATTGGCTGTTATATGTACATTTTGCATTTGCATAAGTAAATAAAGTTTTATTTAAAAAAATATAATATCTTTTTTTTACAGTTGTACAAAATATTATGTTAGAAATTTCAATTTATGAATTTAAGCCTGCTTTTCATAAACTTGATACTCAAATTGAATGTCCTTTTCCTCTTGTATGCCTTCTGGTACATCTGGATCTCTGTAAAAAATTTGTATATATCAACAGTCAAAAAATAATTTTATTTTTTTTATTTTTATTTTTTAGTATACAATATACTAACTTTGTCAATACATAAGTTTTTGGAATTTCAGGAAAAAATGTATCGCATTCAAAATGCTTTTTCACTCTTGTTAAATATAATCTATAGAAATTTGGTGACTCCAAGGCAGCCTGTAATTTTATTATAATTAATCATGATTTTCTCATAAATATTTATCATTTTGTTTTACAATATTTAAATATTTGAATACAAACTTTATAAATGGAACTTCCACCAATTACCCAAACTTGTTCAACTTTATCTTTTAAGGGATCTTGTGATATTTTGTCAATAGCTTCAGGTAAACTCTTGCATACTATAGCATCTTCACCTAAATCACTATAAAGATATTTCTTTAGTTAATTTTTAATTTCTTATATGAGTAGTAAAAATTGTCTTGACTATATACTTACAGGGGCTGTGAAGTTAGTACCATATTTATACGATTAGCTAAAGGCTTGTATTTTTTTGGAATGCTTTCCCACGTTTTTCTACCCATTAGAACAATGTTTTTTTTATTACTATCTTTTGTAGTGGAAGTCATTTTCGTAAAAAAGTCCATTTCTTTTCTGAGTATAGTCGATTTTAGTGATCATGAAAAAAATAAAATAGGACTTTAGTTAAGCTCATAGTATTTGTAAAAATTGATAAAAAATTACAATATTTCATTTAATTATTTATTATTGAAACTTAAAATATTTTAAAACTTTAACTTGCAACAACTTTAAACTTTATAAAATTTGTTCGATTTAAAAATCGATAATACGTCATGCAAAAAAAGTTACGCGTTCGCGTAATCATGCTTAAACAAGCATTTTTCATATCTAACAGATAAAACGCAACATTATTCTATACTCTTTACTTATTTTAATTTACTGGCAACTTAATTTCATTAAATTCAATTTTAAAATTTACTTTTTTTAAATTTAATTTAAATTACTATCGCGTAATTATTATCAATAAAATATAATATTCTTTGTCTTTTTTTTATCTCAAGTACAGTAAATAAAAAAAAATTGCAATAATACATTTCTAATATCTTATAGTAAGTTTATATCTATAAAATAGCAACGCTTTAATTTTTATTAAACTTAATCATCTCGTAAGTATAGGCGCTTGTAAACAATTAAAAATTTCAAAATTCAGACGATCTCGAATTTCAATTCACAAGTTATAGAAATATAAAATAATTTACAAAAGTCTAAAGAGGTTAGTTCTATAAGTCTGCCTTTCACTTAATTGATAACATAAAAAGTAAAAAAAATTTCTTTTAATACCTCAATCGCCAAGGGAGATCGCCGTTAATTCCAATGCCCATATTCTCACAGGCTGCAGCTATTAATTTCAGCTTAACTTGCATCTTGACAAATTTACGTGTATGTAGAACAAAATTCGGAAACTCGGGAGCCCGCGTTTTTCTTATTCGAGTAAAGTGCGGTCTGCGGTAATGCAAATAAGGCGAAACACACCTTACTCTTGTAATAGAGAGACAGTTGTAATATTTGCGAATCGCGATAAAAGGAGCTTATAAGTATAGCTTTTGCTACAAGTAATTTGTGTACCAAAATAAAGGGGGAGTAAGTTTATTCTAGATATCTTCTGTATCGACAAGTATTTTGCATAAATGCATCATCAATTGCAATTTGATTTTGAATTAATTTTTTTGGACTTAAAAAGAATAAGTCAAGTAACTATTTTTTTTTTTGTTTTTTTTTTTTTTTATAATTCGATTATTTACGTACAATTTTTCTTGTAACAATCATTCAAATAATTTATTATTAAAATTTTATGCGCTATACAGTATTTTGATAATAATTAATAATGTATATTAATCAAAGTCATCAATCAACAAAAATAAATTCATAGATTAATTATAATTAAGTTTTAATTGTATTAGATTTATTTATCTTTTATAATCGATAAAAACAATTGAAAACAAATAAATAAAAAATGAAAAATAAAATTGATAACACAAGCGTTACTATCGATTCAATAATCTCGCCAAAAAAAACAACGTCAAATCTATATCTTATCTATCTGGACTTTTCTTTCAAATTTGAAAATTGACAGTTCTTATAATTTACCTATTATTACGCAGAGACAATAAAATTGTTGCAATTGTGCAACTAATAAAAGCTCGCGTACTTATAGGTAGTATATAAACGCATAAAAGAAAATTTGTCTCGTAGTGCAAGTCTCGTAGTAAAAAACTTTTAAAAAAGGGCATCTAGTGATATATGTACGAAATATAAACAAAGATAGAGGTATCTTCCTATTGACAGTGTGGCCGGCAAAGTCAGTCTGTCAACAACATATATGCACATTGCACAGTGCACACACTTACATATATACAAAACATACTACATACATATCCCGCAGCCACGCGAGATGAAATTATAAGTGCATAATATAATTGCGCATTTTAGAAGTAAACGACGTCACACACCTCTTGCTGTAAACAACTATTACAACTCCCCATCAGAAGATACAATGTCCGCAACGGATGTCGTACGCGTACTCGACGGCGGTTTTTCAACCCAACTCGTTACCCACGTGGGCGATCGCATAGACGGAGATCCGTTATGGACAAGCCGATTTTTAGCAACCGATCCTCAAGCCGTTTACAAGACCCACCTTGACTTTTTACGCGCCGGCTCGCACATCATTGAAACCAACACTTATCAAGCTAGTGTTGGTGAATTTATGAAGCATCTAGGTAAGAGTGAGGAGGATAGTCGTGCTCTTATTGAGGTTGCTGCTCTACAGGCTAAGAAAGCTGTAGAGACTTATAAAGATGAAATTAGAGGTATGAGCGATGAGGCTGTTGATAATAAGGAGCCAATTATTGCTGGGTCGATTGGACCTTACGGTGCTTGTTTGCATGATTGCTCGGAGTATACTGGTGAATCTTATAAGAATATAGCTTCTATGGATAATATTGTTGAGTGGCATAAGCCAAGGATTGAATTACTGATCAAGAATGGGATTGAGTTATTGGCGATTGAGACTATACCTTGTGCACGTGAGGCTGAAGCTCTTGTTGAGCTAATTAAACAGTATCCTAGTAAGTTTTATTGCAAGATCAGAATTCATCATTTAAATTATTGCAACTTATTTATTTTGTGTTTTAAATTTTTTTAATTAGGTGTGAAAGCCTGGCTTTCTTTTTCCTGCAGACAAGATGGCAAAAGTATTGCAGATGGAAGTAATTTTAAAGAGACTGTTTTGAAATGTTTTAAAGCAAGTAATGGACAAATAATAGCATGTGGAGTTAATTGTCTTGCTCCCCGATCTGTCACTCCTTTGTTGAAGAGTATAAGTGAAAAAGAAATTGGTGAATTTATTCCACTTGTGGCATATCCAAATAGTGGAGAAAAATATTCTTCTCAAACTTTTAGTTGGATGACAGATAATGATTTTCATCCACCAGAAGAATTTGTAAAAGAATGGCTTGATCTTGGAATGAGATATATTGGGGGTTGTTGCCGCACTGGGACAGAAGACATTACTAGAATTTCTGCTGAAGTAAAAAGTTGGATGAAAAGTCGTCAATCTTGATTATTTATTTTCTTTACACTTAAATTTAGTTACTTTTTTCTAACTTTATTTGTTTTAGCTGCAACATATTTTTCATAAAACTGTTGATTATTCATTGAATTACAGATAAAGAATTATTTTGATTATTCAATAACTATAAATTAAAATTATTTTTTATTTAAAAATATATCTTTATAATGTTATATACATTACATTTTCAAAAGATTAAAAACTATTTTGTATTTATGAGATACACGTATATCAATACGTATTAGCTCCTTGTAAAAATTTTTGTACCTTTTATAAAATTATTGTAAAAGTTTTATTAAAATAAAAAAGTTGTAAAAAAATAGTTATAGGAATTAAGAATGTTATTAAGTTATAAGTGTTTTATACTTTATTGTTATTAACATACTCATAGTTTTTATAAAACTTAATATTTGCATTTTAATAATGTTAGATTATATACATTTTTAATCATAGTTGAATATTATTTATTTAATTTCTTAAATATGATTAAAGAACTATTTAATATTAAAAAAATCTGAAAATAATTTATAATAAATAAACAAAGTTTAAGAAAATATGACTTTACTTTTTATTATATTATGTACATACAAATATATGATTTAACTAAGTTGTTCACTTTCAATAAAATCTAAGATTTAGTGTATTAATTATTTAATAAAAGTATTTTATCACAATAATTGAAACTAACCAAAAATATGTATCTATTTAAAATAAATATTTTAATATTCAGTATGAAAATGTGATCTTGAAAATAACTTTTGTATTCAATATCCATAAAAAAAAATTGTGATCAATTTTTTAAGGAAAACTTTGATTATGTAAAAAGAAATTAATTTACTAAAAAATATTTCACTTATAATGAATTACTTTGATGATTTTACATGGAATTCGATGATGCATCAGGTGTTTGATGATTTTTAATAATCATATTTGATACTTCTTGCTTCACAGTCACATTACCAATAATACTGCTCATATTGAGAGGTTGAACTGAACTGATTGTTGTCGTAGCAGTGGGATTTTGCATATCAAGTTGACTTTGAGCAATGTCTTGCAAAGCAGCTTGGATCCTTTGTAAAAGTGCTTCACCCTGTTTCACAACCTCTTCAAGCTGTTCAGCTGCTTCTTGATTCTCTTGCTCTAATCTACTTAGACTTGCAACTTGCAATTCTTGAGATGATTCTTCACTTGGTAAACTATCAATTAGAGTATCTATGTCTTTGGCACATCTTGCAATTAAAGTTGCAAACAAAGAAGCATAATCTGCAAATGAAATATAAAACATAGTAAATACAAAAACTAAAGAATGTTCTTGTATCATAAAAGTTTTTAAATAACATTTTGTTAAAATAACTTTTTGCTTGACACACTAATGTAATAGTATAAAAGTAATTATTTAGTTACCTTCTTGTGTTGGATTTTGTTGATTAGGAGTGTTGATTCTTTCAAATCCAGGAAACTTGCTAGGAGTTGAATACTGTTGTAAAATTCCAATACTATTACAAAAATATTCCGCTTGCTACACAAACCATAAAAAAATATTCATATATTATAAATAACAGTTAAATATGTAAAATAAATTAATCTAAATATTTTTTTGTTATTGATTGCATTGTATTTTACCTGATTAATTGTATCTTGTAATTGAGTTAAACGATCTGCCATTGTAACCTCAAATTCTGTAGTCACATTAAAAACAAATTTAAAATCTTCAACAATTCACTAATGTATCCAGATTCACTTTTCCACAAAACTGGTAAACATCTAGTTTTTTATCCACGTAAAATCAACAAAATTTATCAAGAATTTCTTTCAGCTATTAAATATCCAAATCCAATGCATCTTTTCATACATCTGCATTTGCAACTGCAAGTAGTTACATATACACACAATACAAATACAACATATATATATATATATATTACTAGTCCAACGTCCAACCTGACCTGTAAACCTAACCCAAAATTCAACTCAAATCTCTTCACTTTACTTTTGATTTTTACCGTTTCGCTTCTGTTTTGTACATTGTCTTTGTTCAACATCTTCGAGAGAGAAAGAGAGAGAATGAGTGAGGGTGTCGCGCAAGTAACGTGAAAAGCGCGGGTACAAAAATTCGCTCTTGTTTTTTTATAATGACCGGAAAAACGATAGAGACGTGACAGCAGATAGGGTATGGGAATATATAGTTTTCTATCAGCGTCGTTCTCTATAAAACAAAAAAAGATATAAAAAATAAGTGAAAAATAATTAAGAAAAAGCAATGTGACAAGCAATGTGCAAATGTTTTCCGTGAACTTTAGGTTAATCTAAAAGTAATAGGTAACAAGAGAAATATATTTCATGGGCTGATTTGTTCTGTTCTTGTGGCTTTGTTTTTTTTTTTTCTTATAAAAAACAACAACGAAGTACGCGGCGAAAGAGGATGTCGCGTAAGCCATCTTCTTCAGGTCAAAGCCTGCAACCAACGCTTTCTGGTTTCTTCAAAAAGACTTCTACAAAGTAAGATATTCAGTATTTCTCAAATCGATTGTTGTCTATTTTTATTTATTTTAAATTTATGTCTGAAAAAAAATTTGTATGCTTTGATAGGGCAAGTAAAGCCGTGCTGATCAGCGACAGCGAGAACGAGGAGAACGACGACAATGACACAGTTATTACCACAAAATCAACCATCTCAAACTCGAATAAATCATCAACCTCAAACAAATCTGTTCACATTGATCTCACTGATGTACCATCGTTTGGACCTACGTTAGTACCAGCTGCTGTTTTACCTATTTCCAAGCACGATTCTATCATATCAATTGTAAGTTGGCAAATTATTTATTACTTTATATCTATGTGAAAAAACTTATTAGATATACATACTTTTTCCTTGTAGAATAGTTCAATTGATGACAATGACGAGTTTAAGACTGAAAAAAATAAGCTGGAGTTTAAAGTTCCTTTGATAGAAGATGAGGCAAAGTTTTCTTCTTCAAGAGTCTTGGTTGATGAAAAAGAAAACAACTTGAAAAATTGTAATCTATTACTTGATACTAAAGATCATGATGATTTTTCATATGCAGAAAATAAAGAGATCAAAGTCTCTACTGCTAAAAAACTTTCTTTGAATACTGAAAATTACAAATTTTCAATGAATAAACAAGACTTTAAAGTGAAATGCGAGAATGAAAACAATTTAAATGGAGATAACAATTTTCATCAATTGCTTGATACATCAACATCAGATGATGAATTTGAAAAGCCAAAAAGCAAAAAATTTCATAAGAAAACAAAAATCAAAAAGCCATTGAAAGATGTAATTGACAGTGATTCATCTTGTTCTTCACCAAGTAAAAAAAACATTAATTCTTTGAAATCAAAGCCTCTCAGCATCGAAAAAACATTGATTAATAATATGAATAAAGTTAATGGTCTTGCTATGGAACCCACAATAAAAACCGAGATAAACATTGATTTAAAACGTTCAGATCTTAAACCTCTAGGATTTAACGAAAATTTGGAAAAATGGATAGAAAATATAAATAACCATCCTTTGATTTCTTCCAGTGCTACAACCGCTGTAAGTTATTAAATTTTTTGTGAATTATATTTTTAATAATAAAATTATTTATTTTTTATTTTACAGGTTTCTAAAAAACAATTGGAGTCTGCAAAAAGTGATCTTAAAGATATTCAAATTGAAATATTAGAAAAGTTTTTTGGAGCATTAGATAAAATTCCAGTTTCAATTTTAAATAATTTTCCTGAATTTGATGCAGCTACATTTCAACGTTTACGTTCATCTTATCAAAGAATCAAAGCTAAAATACGTCAAACTGATAAAAAATTAGAAAATATTCTAGCTCAAGAACAAACTGAAGATTTACAATTTGAAGAAGACAAACAAATAATAAAAGACTTTCATAATGAATCAATTTGTAGTCAAGAAGAAGAAACAAATTACCATTTAAACAATTCAAGCCCTTTTTGTAAAAATAGTACACCAAATCAAATTGCAATTAAGTCATCACCTGAAGAAAATTTTTCTTCCAATATCATTTCAAAATCTCAAGAGACACCTAGACAAAATAATAGTCAAACTCCACCATCTTCACTTCAGAAAAAAAGTCGATTTCAATTAAAAATGCCGGTAAAAGCAGCTATAAATCCAATAGCTAGTAAACAGATAGAAAAATTAATAGAAAAAAATCAGCTGGAGAGAGCAACAAATTATAGTCCAGGTAATTTACCTCAGACGTCTCCAGTTGCAGTAAAAGTTAATAATACTCCACATATGGCAAAAAAAGATTCTCTTGAATCTGAGAAATGTAATATAACATCACCAGATTGTACATCTGTGAAATCTAGTAATTATCAAGATTATGAAACTTGGAAAAATTCTGCATCGGATAATTTTGAAAAAATTATTATTGATGATGATTTTTCCAGTGATGATAATAAAAATAAATACAAGGAAAAATCTAATTACTCAAGTAACAACAAAACTCCAAAAAAATCATCTTGGGGTGCTTTTGGTAAGAAATAATTTGATTTTTCTTTTTTTTTTCTTTTAATAGGTCAATCTTTAATAAATATTAAACATTACAGATGAAGATTTGACTTACAACAATTGTAACAAAATTGAGAGAACATTAACGCAACAATTGTGTGACCTTCCTAATTTAAATAAATCAGAAATAAATATGATAAGTTCTCCTTTTACTGGCTACAATAAAAATAAATCACAAAAAAGTACGCAAGAGAGTTCAAATTCTAAGGAAATGTCACAAAACAAAACTACTGCACAGTTTATTGGCGATTTTAAAAATGATGGAGAATCTGGAGATTTTGATAGTCTCAATTATGAGCATTCAAGAGAAATGATGAATGTAAGCAATATTTATAATAATTTATTAAAAAATTATATTTTAAATCTAACTTAAAATTTGTTATTTTCAGGTATTCAGGCAAAAGTTTGGTTTATATCAATTTAGACCAAATCAGTTACAAGCTATCAATGCTGCCATTTTGGGATTTGACTGTTTTATTCTCATGCCTACTGGTGGTGGTAAATCTTTGTGCTATCAATTACCTGCATTACTATCAGCAGGTGTGACTATTGTAGTTTCACCATTGAAAAGTCTTATTATTGATCAAGTACAAAAATTGATATCTTTAGATGTAAGTATTAAACAATTTCAATATAAATAAAGAATTGGCATTTTTCACAAAAAATTACATTCATTTTTTTAATTGTAGATTCCAGCTGCACACTTGTCAGGTGCTTTATCAGATGAACAGGCACAAATAGTTTATAGGGAGTTAGCAAAACAGCAACCAAACTTAAAACTTCTTTACTTAACTCCAGAAAAAATTTCTGCCTCTCAAAAACTTTGTAGTGCTCTTAGAGCCTTATATGAAAGAGGTTTTTTAACAAGATTTGTAATTGATGAAGCGCATTGTGTCAGTCAGTGGGGGCACGATTTTAGACCAGATTATAAAAAATTAAAGTGTTTAAGAGATAACTATCCCAAAGTTCCTACAATGGCATTAACTGCCACAGCGACACCGCGAGTGAGAACTGATATTCTTCATCAGCTTGGAATGACATCGCCGAAATGGTTTGCTTACAAAATTATTTATCACAATTTTTCTTTATGAAGCTTTTTTACTTTTAAATTTAACATACTTTTATTAACATTAAATTTATTTTAGGTTCATGTCAAGCTTTAATAGGCCTAATTTACATTATATGGTTCTAAAGAAAAAAAGCAAAAGTTCAGTGGATGAAATCATTGATCTGATAAAAGCTTCTTTTAAGAATGATTGTGGCATAGTTTACTGCCTCTCGCGAAGAGACTGCGACTCTTGTGCAGAAAACATGAGATCTCACGGTTTAAAAGCACTAAGCTATCATGCTGGTCTTACAGATCCACAGAGAATTGATATACAAGGCAGATGGCTCTCTGAACAGGTGCTTTTTAAAATTCCAAATTGTTCATTTATATAAAAATCATTTTAAGAAACACTGACATTATTTGTTATTCTATAGGTAAAAATCGTCTGTGCGACAATAGCTTTTGGTATGGGTATCGATAAGCCAAACGTTAGGTTCGTTATTCACTCTACACTGCCAAAATCCATTGAGGGCTACTATCAGGAAAGCGGTCGCGCAGGTCGCGACGGTGATAAATCAGAATGCATATTGTACTATCATTATGGTGATATGATGAGGCATCGCAAGCTCATCGAAATGGACGGTTCCAATATGCAAGCACAAAAGACTCATTTGGACAATCTGTTTAAAATGGTTGCCTTTTGCGAGAATAAGACTGATTGTCGTCGAGCATTGCAATTAAATTACTTTGGTGAAGTGTTTGATCGATCACTGTGCATAGCTAATAAAGACACTACGTGTGATAATTGCAAGAATCAGGTAAGACTTTTATTACTTAATAGCGCGGCTCAGCTTAATTTAATCTTTATTTCATAAGATTTTTTTTTAATATTAAAATTTAACTAATTTAAAAAATAAACTATTTATTAACTTTGTTTTAGGGAAAATTCTCAGAAGAGAATGTCACAGCTCAAGCCAAAGAGCTTTTAATGCTTGTTAGAGATCTTACAAAGCAAAGAGGTAATAGTGCAACTCTTTTGTATATCGTGGACATTTATAAAGGAAGCAATTTAAAGAAAATTCGAGATTCAGGTATAAATATTCCCTACTTATTATATCATTTTTTATGGTTGATAATTAATTACTTACTTTTATAAAGGTCACGATACTCATCCTTTATACGGCAGAGGAAAAAATTGGCAAAAGTCACAAATTGAAAGACTTCTGCACAAACTCGTTATTGATGAATACCTCAAGGAAAATTTGTACATTAATAACGAAATAGCTATTGGGTATATTGGTATTGGGCCAAAAGCTCAAGAATTAATGAATTCTAATAACGTTAAGGTACTTGACTTTATTTAATTTAAAATAATATTTGTAGTTTTAAGATAAATTGCATAAATTTAGACTTATCACTTCAAATATATAAAAATTAATTTTAAAAATTTACAGATAGTAATCGAAACAATAAGAGAAGAGACATCGACATCAGCAGTAGCTACCATATCTAAAGTGAAAGAAAACAATCAAAATCTGGATAAGGATATAAACGATCTGAAGCAAAGATGTTACACTGAACTGATGGAGATCGTTAATGGCATTGCTGGTGCATTAGACGTCTCAGCAAATTCAATTATGAATATGGTTGCTCTTCGAGCAATGAGTCAACAGCTTCCTGAAAGTGAAGAAGACATGCTGAAAATTCCTCACGTCACAAAAGCTAACTTTGATAAGTACGGTCGAGCTTTACTTGATATAACGCGAAAGTATGCTGCTGAAAGACATGGTTAGTGTCAAAACATATAGATTTCCAATATTCATTTATAAAATACAATTTATAACATTTAATTATAATATTTAAAAACTATTTAAATCTTTAAATTTTTAGTACTTGTAATGCAGCAACAAGAAGCAGCAGAAGAAGCTGCTACTGCTGATGAAGCAGGTAGCAATGGTTATGCTTGTGATAATGAAGATTGGAGTGAAAGTGGAAGTAATTATTCGGGAGGCAGTGGTCGAAAACGGAAAGGAGGTTTTAGAGGGAATCACTTTAAGAAATTTAAGCGTAATACGGGGAGCGTGAAAGGAATAGCTGGGTAAGTTTTTTTTAATAATAAAACGTGAATAAAAATTTATTTTGCTATATTAAATATGTTTTGAGTAGTTTAAGTAATTTATTATTTTAATTTAAATAAAATTTAATTTTCTTATTTTCAGCTCATCCAGAACGAAAACTCGCGGAGGTGGTAATACAAGAGGAAAGGGTAGAGGATCAACTTCTAATGCTGGACCAGGCCTTGTTGATTTTTCTCAGTCAAAACAGTACAAAAACTTTCCAGGACGATATGTCAATATCATATAGTTTAAAAAATTTTTTTTTGTTCCATGTCATTATAAATGTATATTGTTTCAACAACTGATGTTTATATTGCGTATTTTACAGCGTTTCAAAGATTTTTATTGTGATCGTATTATTTAAACATAGATTACTTAAATTAACAAAAAAAAGTGTTCTGTATTTGATATGTGTAAATAAGCGTTAATGGTGCACATTTTTATATTTTTATATGCATAAGTCTGTTAGGAATTTTGATAATAAAAAAACAAAAATACAAGCTATGTATATTTATGAAAAAATATATTTTACATCACTTGTTAGTCAAGTAAAAACATAAATTACAGCCTAGTTTATTAATGCTTTAATTTAATATAAATCTGGTTGCGCGATTCGAGATTCTCGGTTTTCATTTTTGATGTGTTTCTTGAACAAATCCATTACTTCATTTTGAAATTCTGGCGGTACTGGTTTTACATCTGTGGCCCAATAAAATATATCCCAATCATTTGATGGGAGATTTATTAAAAGGTCATATTGCTGAAGTTGTTGCTCATTGAATGTATCCAAATACTTTTTAGCAAATGTACTGAGCAGAAGTCCATTTTCTAACATTCCTCTTTTACGTGATTGATATAATAATCTTATAATTGGTAAAAATTTTTTAAATGATTATTAAATATTAGGATTATTTACTATTCTAATATTAAAATATTTCAAATTTCAAAAAAAAATTATTTAAAAAATAATTAAAATAAATCAAATTATATATTATTATTTATTATTTAAAATTATTTCAAATTATTTACTATTATAATATCAAAATATTTCAATTTTTTTTTTTACTTTTAAAATTTAATTTGAATACACAATGTAGATCTTTAAATTAAAATGTATCAAGTTGTGCTTTACCGTGCTCTCTTTGTTTTTATGCTTTCACCTTCTCTTCCAACATAACGTGGTATGTCAGGCTCATGTCCTTTTGGATGGTGTAGTTGTTCATAAGATTCTTTATTGTTTGTTATGCAAGTTGCAAAAGTTCTTCCTAAGGGTCTAACCTAAAGATTATTTTATAATCTATTTCTAATCATAAAATTTAAAAAATAAATTTGATAATAAAATTTATTTACCATAAATACACTATTTTTTAATATGTAATTCATTATTTTTTCTTTTATTTTTAAACCTTTAAAAACACTAATTTTTCAAGTATAAGAGAAGTTAATAGATCAGCTAGCCTACTAAACTTTAAAGCTTCTTATATTTATGTAGATGTGGCAGCACTGTATAAAAATATTGCAAACTCCAAAAATATTATGATTAAAATTTTATTTTTTCAACTTATACATATTGAATAAAATAATTTTTCAGTATAATTTTCTTAGGCACATTTTATATATTTTTTTTAACATCAAACTTGAAATTTATATCTTCATTTTCATATATGTTTACATTAAGTAAATGAAATAAACAAAAACACTTTAAAAAATGCTAGCACACATTTTATTACTTACAAACGTGGTCATTAACGGTTGAACAACATTCATTCATTTTAATTACATTTTATAATAGTAGTAGAAAGAAATAAGTGGAGCCTTCAAGATATGGCAGTTGGAAATTGTTCTCTGTTTATAATAGAAACAACAATGTACAAGGATCATTTTTTTCCTGATTTTTTTATACCACCAGTAACCAAGGGACCTTTTTGGCTGGCCTTTTTGGAAGCTTCTGCAAGTGCCTTTTGTTGTTGCTTTTGTTTCTCTTTGAATTTGAGATCTTCTTCATCTAATTCTTTCACATCTTTTTTGGGAGCCTTGAGAGGCTTCTTTTTGCCACCGTCTCGACCAGACATGCTAAACAGAAAAATAAATAATCATTAAAAATTTAAATCACCAATAAATGTTTTTAAAAACTCAATTAATTTTGTTAAAATAAAACATATTTAAATAACTAATTAGGTAAATGTGTTTCAAAATAAGATTTCAAATGAATCAAATAAATAAAAATATTGATTAGTAAAATTTAGTTTGATCTAGTTTTATCTAGTACATTGATAATAACAAGATAATGTTTTCAAGCTTCAACTAATATCACTACTTAAATAAAAAAAATTATTTCTCACTAATTGGAATAATCATAGAATTAAAAAAAAGCCTCTAATAATATGATAAAATTTAAGAAATTTTGAAGCATACACAAAACTTAACCTCAATCTACTCATATAAACACAACTATTATTAAATTAATAAACCGTTGAAAAACTAACGAATTTAACGTAATAGTAAACATATACAAAGGAGTTTAAAGTTTAAAAAATATATATCAACTTACTTTAATCAGTGTTATTTAAACAAACGAAATTTTTTGGAATTGAATATTATATACTCTCTCGTACACGCCGAAGTTCTATAGCACACGCAAACGCAATGTGCTTGATCCAGAACAACAAGCGGAGCAGCTATAGCAGCAGCACTATATACCTATAGCATAATAAAGATGATATATTGATATTGTTGGAGAGAGGCGGGGGAGGTATATATTCGGTGCAAAGTTACTTTTCGTGTTTGTCTTGCGCGTGAAAACTCGGTGACGCGAAAATTTATAGATAAATTGATGTTTATACCTTTTTTCTAAATTTGCGCATTGGTGATTTTTATTTTTAACACCAATTTTAAATTGATTTGAGTGTAACTTTTTTACTTTTTACAATTTTAGCTTTTAAAAATAAGACTAGTGTAAGCGAACAATTATTGATATTAATTTGCAATTATTAAAACGCTTGCATATCTACCTATATCTAGAATTTTTTATTATTAAAATTTATAAAGTCTTTTCTTAGCCAGACAAGAGAAAAATAATGAAAAAGACAAACGAAACTATATATTTATATTGTAAGAAAATATCATCAAAAGTCAATTATATGCAAATTAAAGAGTCAAAATTTATCCCTTTTCATAGTATGATATATTTATGTATATAGTCATCCTTACATCTTCAAAACGATCTATTTTTATTTAGCGTTTTATAAATGTGTACAAGGCGCCATCAATTATAACGTATTATATTATAATTAAATAAAAGAAATAGGAATTTTCTTTTTCTATAAAATATCTTAAATTTTTCTATTATCATAATAATTGTATATACCTATGGATGAATGATTATAAAATCTTTATAATTGTAAGTATCTTCCAAAATTAGATATATAAAGATGCTAAAATTTTCTTTTTCTCTTTTTTTATTATAATTAAAAAGCAAAAATAAATTATTTACGCAAATAAATGTTAAAATGTATATGCACAAATGTAATGTTTACCTACATTATTTTTTTAAAATAAAATTGCGATTTTTTTCTATATATACTTGTATTATTTTGAAAAGTCAAAATATAAAATGCGTCTTAAACCACTTAAACCTATCCCAATATAAAAACCTCATTCTTGAAACTCTCATAAAGAATAACAATAGAACCTCCTATATACACATAAAAGTCAAAATTATTAAGTCTGTAAAATAAAATGACCCTTTACAAACATCTATGCAAAGGTCGAGATCGTTAAAATGTTATTACTTATGCAGTACATGAAATCTAGTTTAAACATGTGTTCAGAAAATTTTACCAATATAAGTACTACACCAATTGGCATCTGTAACGAGAAATTAAGGATCCCCTTCCCCTCTCCACCACAACATCCAAATAGTTTGTCGTCTATATATTCTTGGCATACTATATATATATTACCCATCTATATATATTTCATATACCTACAATTGTGTCTTATATTTCTTACCTTATGTACACCTACTTACACGTTCTAGAAGCTGTGGGCAGTTTTATTTTCAATATGTAAACAAATATACGCGTGTGTGTGTTGCATTTACAGTGTATAAGTAGTGTTAAAAGCGTCTTTAATTTAATTTATTAAAATAATTCTTTTAAAAGTAATCAACGTACACCTTACAATTTTTTAAAATGTTTATTGTTAGTTTGTAAAATTGTTTGTACACTATATAGTGTAGGTATACCTATATCCAAGCTGGAATTGACAACGATTGTGTACTTTTGGTTGTGTCAAAGAAATCGTTATAGATTTGTGTTTATTTGAATTAAAAATGCTTTAGATGTATAAACTTTTGTTGTTTTAGTTTAATTAATATTGCGATTAATTGGTGAAAAAAAAAATCTTAAAAACATGTGTGAAGTGGAAATAACGGAACAACCGATGCAAAGAGGCACAAGATTTCGTTATGAATCTGAGCCGAGATGCAGAGCCGTTATATTTGGAGAAAATTCTACTTTTAAAACACCAACTTATCCTACTATCGAAGTGAGTTTGTTAAAAATTAAACATTATATTGTCATAATATTTTGAATTATTAAAAAGTGAATATTTTAAATCTTAATGGTGAAACATACAATTTTTTTTGTTTATTTTTTTTTTCAGGTGAAAAATTATACAGGCAGTCTGTGTTTAGTCGTTTCTTGCGTAACACACAATTTTCCGCATCGTCCTCATCCTTGTCAGTTATTAGGAGAAAATACAAAAAATGGTTATTATTTTAATTTTTTTGCTGCTGACGAAAAAATTATTTCATTGTATCAGGTGGAAATTCAATGTCCAAAAAAGTCTAGTATTGGGGATTCGTTAAAATTACGAAAGTTGGATAAAGTGGATCCGTTTGGAAGTAAGTGTTACTTTTTTAAAAAATAAATTATGCAACAAAAATAATTAAATTATTACAAATTATTGAATATTTTTTGCTTTTAACAAATTAATATTTTATCTCGTTTCATTTAAATCTTTTCTATTTCTATATGTACCTAATATTGAAAAAAATTTGCTAAATTATTTCTTACAAACAAAAAAAATAAAATATTATCACGATTTTAAAATGAATAATTTGAATAACTCAAACATTATGAAATGAATAAAGCTATATACTTATAATAAGTAATAAAAAAAATAATTTACTTTTAGCGGGATTTAATTCAGATAACATTGACATGAGTTGCGTTCGACTCTGTTTCCAAGTTTTCATTGAAGGAAGTAAAAAAGGTTCTTACAACGTTCCCTTGGAGCCCGTTGTATCTCAACCAATTTATGATAGAAGTAAGTTTCTGACTTCCACAAAGTCATTAATAAATTAATAAAACTTTGATTGTTGTGTGTCACATTAAAAATGTTATAATTATAATTTAAAAAATTTTTTTTTGTCCACAGGACAGGAGGGATTTTTAAATATTTGTTTAATTAGCCATTACTCAGTTTCTACTCATGGAAACAATCCAATTATTATATTATGTGAAAAAGTACGCGCAGAAGATATAGAAGTTCGATTTTTTGAACCAGAATCTGGATGGGAAAAATTGTTGAAACCAATGTTGATCCATAAAAATGTACAGTATAAGAATTTTTTAAATTAAATTATTGAATATTAAAATTCCAATCAATATTATACTTAAATGGTAACGATACGTCATTAGATTAGTATTTTAACAATAGTACATTTAAAAATCTTGTGTCAAAAATTTGAAAAAAAAATATAAAAAAAAACATTGAAACTTCTCTAAAATATGTGCTTTAATTCTCATTGCCAAATTTGAAGTATATAGATGAATGTTTGTCATTGTCCTGATGTGGACAGAAACAAACCACGATTACTGACTAAAATATAAATTACTCTTATTGTTTATCCTATAAAATTGCAATCATGTTTTTTATTTCAAATAAAAATAACACGTTACGCATTTTTTAAAAATAATCAATACATCTTTTTATACAGGTAGCTCTTATGGTGATAACTCCTGAATTCGATATAAATAATTTAAATCATGACTCGGAGGTTCAAATTCAGTTAAAACGTCCATCCGATCAAAAAACAAGCAATGCACTGTCTTTAAAACTGACGAAAGAATGTAAATACAATAAAAAAAAAATATTGAACTTGTAACGAACGTTAACTATTATATCAATTTAAAACGTTGATTTTTATTTTATTTTAGGGAAAAGTAATCCAAACATGAAAAGAAGGGCTAATTGTTTGGAATCGACTGATAGTATGTATGCAAGGCAATACGGATGGGAAGGTATGGTATTTTTAAAATTATATTGATTGGTTAATAAAAAAAAAAAATTAAGCTTTTTTTCAAGCGCATATCTAAAGAGAAAAATAAAAATAGAATCAACAGGTGCTGATGGAATAAAAAGTGAATCTCTTGAGTGGCAGGATTCTTGTGCATCAACTAGTAAATCAGTTATGTTGAATAATAAAAAATCAACAAGAAACCGTATGGATCTATTAAAAAATTCTTCAAATAAAACTGGTAAAAAAAATTAATTTTTTTTTTAATATTTTGTAAATTTATATTGTTATTGAAATTTTTATAGTTTTTATTTTTTTATAAATAGTATTAGCACATATGGGTCAACAGAAAAAAGAAACAATTAGTGCTTTCGATGTTATCAATTCATGGGAATCAGAGTTACTACCAGAAGAAACAGTAAAATTGCCACCACCTTTGATACCAAAAAAGTTAATGTCACCTAGTCATGGTAAGTTATTGATAAATGTTATTTTACGTAATCGCCATTCTAAATATATTACTGTATTATAAGTTAGAAGGCAATAATATTAAATTATTATTATAATAATTGTATAAAATTAATATAAATTTTGGTACGTTACGCAGTGAAACCTTACGTGGTCGTAAGAGAACAGCCAATGAAAAATGGTACCAGGTTTCGATACGAATCGGAATTGAGGTACTGTACTTCTGTAATTGGCGAGTACAGCTATGAAGGATGTAAATCCTATCCGTCTATTGATGTAAGTTTTTTTAAAATTAATGCTAATTATTAATTTCTTAAATTATTAAAAATTTAATTTTATATCCTTATAAATTTTTCTAGATCGTAAACAACGCACACGAAGGATATCTCATTGTATCTTGTGTAACGGATACCAAACCATATTTAACTCATCCGAACAAGCTCATAGGCAAAATGACAGATAAGGGCATTTTTCGATGTAATATTCGCCCTGGCCAAACGCAAGTCATATTTAAAGATGATTACGCTTTTGGTATACAATGTATAAAAAAAAATCGTATGCAAGAGTCTTTGAGTGAACGAGAGGCTCAACAGATAGATCCGTTTAGTGGTATGTTGTTTTGGAAATAATTTTGTTTGAACTTTAATTTTAAAATAATGGTGTGTATTTAAAAGCAGTTTGTACAATAATTATCTGTTTTAGGAGGTTTCAAACACAAAAATCATACAGAGAAAATTGATGTGACTTGTTTGAGGCTTTGCTTCCAAGTTTTTATTTTCGTGAATGGAAAAAAAATTTCCTTAAAACCAGTTGTTTCTAATCCTCTTTTCGACAAAAGTAAGTGTAATCTTATTGATATTTAATAATGAATAAAATATTAATGTTAAATAAAATCAATCAATTCTAAACAATACTTGTTCTTAAATCGGAAAATAAGAAATAAATTTTTTAAAACGTATTATGCATAAAATCAATGATTTAGGAATAAAATAAATATTTTCAGAAGTAAATACAAAACCTACAATTGTTCGTATAAGTCATTATGCAACACCAGCGAGTGGTGGTACAAATATGATTTTACTATGTGACAAAATTAAAGAAGACGATATAAACGTTCGATTTTACGATGGAAATGGTTGGGAAAAAATTATCGAGTCACCAAGGCATCACAAGCAAGTATGATAAAAATAAAAATTTTTTACTTCAAACCTTAATTTTTAATTGTGTTAATAATTTTTGTAATGAAATTTAGATGGCTTTGATTTTTGAGAGTCCAGAATATCCAAAAGAAATTGAAAAGTCAGTGCAGGTGTATTTTCAATTGGAAAGGCCGTCAGATGGAGAAAAAAGTGATTCTCGACCTTTTTACATTACGCCTTCTAAAATTGGTAAAATTTTTATCTGATATTAATTATTTCTTACATTAAATCATCGCTGTAATAAATTTTACTTTTAAATAAATTTAAGAAAAAAGTTTAATGAGTTCTATGTATATATTTTTTAGGTAAAAATTTGATGAAAAAACCCAAACCCACAAATTCAATGTTGTCAAGTATGTCATTTACAAGGGAACATCAATCAACGAGTAAAATTTTCAAATTTTTTGGAATTCCATTAAGTTTTCAAAATTTAAAAATTCTAATAATACATTTATAATTACAGTGTTGCAATCGGTTAGAACTAAAAAAGGTACGACAACAGCAATCGAGGCGTTATCGTCGTTTATAAAATCGATTAATTCAAAAGGTGTACATAAAACAGCAGTAAACAATCAAAATATAGTAGAATCGGTACCCAAAAAAGATATTGATGATAATAATTGTGGTGAGTAATTAATTATTTTTTTTTTTTTTAATTCTGTACAATTAAAATATTATTTATTTTTATGATTATATTATTCAAAATTTTTCAAATCAGCTCAAGCACAATCGTCCAATTTAATAGATATAAGAGACAGTTTTGAACATCGATCCAATTATCCTGTACACCAAAATCCTCCAACAGCAGCCGCAAAACAACTGAATAATTTGACGATGATGCAACATGAAGCATCAAATAATAATAATAATTCGACATCAAGTAAATTTCTTTCGATGCAACTTCAATTAGCTGGTACAACATTTTAAACATTATTATTAATTTAACAATTTTTAATTATTATATTTTATTATAATGTAGAAATATTTTTTCTTACAGTGACGGAGATCAAAAAAATGGCAGAGTCACGCAGTTATAATAATGGTTATGCCATTCCTCCAGTACAAAATGTTTCAACTTTTAATCAAACTAATCATGCTCCAGCTATACCGCAAAAACCACACGGATGTAAGTCTATTTTGTAAATTTGAATTATTGATTAAAATAATTTTTTTTTCTCGTACTAATATTTTGTTCAAACTTAAATTTTTTAAAAATTTTTCACCAAAAAAAAAGAAATTTTTTTTATGAATTCAACTTTTTTTGGTTACAAATATGTAGGTAAATAAACTTGTCGTGATTATAATAAACAATTTTTTTTTACACATTAACAGTATCCGAGATTAAAGAAGCCGATGATTTTATCGACAGTATTTTGCAACATTTAAAGAAAGACGATAATCGTGAGATCAAAGCCAAGAATGAAGTAAATCCTTCTAAGAATTTCGGTGAGCATATACAATATCACTTTTTTAAAATCCTTTTTTACATCAAAATAATATTTTTGACTATAAAAACCAAGGAATTTTTTACTCGTGAAATTGATGGTGAAATCGATTTAAATCGCTCTCCCGAAAAATTTTTCGGCAGTTCTGAAAAATTTTTGGCAATTTCACGCTATTTAAAATCGGTTGAAATTAGTGAAATCAATATGAAATCGTTTGATATATTATAGCGACTTGAAATCGCAGTAATCGCTGAAAATATCCAAAAATTACGAAAAACTGAAATCGATTCCACGAGTGAAAAACCTCTTGATAAAAGCTCAAAAGCTCTAAACTAATTAGCCTTTCACATTTTTTCAAACCCTTAATCCTGTAAAAATATTTTTTTTTTATAAATGTATATAATTACATATTTTGTTAAAAACAAAACGTAAATGTTAAATTAATATATAATTACTGAATTGTTTTAGAATATTCACCCAACGTGGTTAATAATAATAGTAATCAATGGAATTTAGAACCAGCAGCATATCCTTCACTTCCAGAGATGCAGACTACAGCACAACAAATAAACAATGTGGTACCACCCAGTCAGAATATGTTCTATCCTGGTAATTTTTATAAATTATTACTTTTAAAATTTTTAAAATTTACTTGTAATGTAATCATTTTATTTTATTTTTCAGAACAAAGTGCTTATATGTTTAATCCAACTACGATGGCAAACAATGAGAATGAAAATACATTCGATTTCTAATTAAGATAATGGAATAATCATATTGCTTCGTTATTCAAAGTAAAACTTTAAGTAATTTTGTAAATAATTTTTAATATCTAAAATCATGTAAATATGTAATTATTTTGCGATTCTGTAGTGTAAAAAATAAAATTACTTTTGAAACGTAATAAAATTTGGATTGTATGATTTGAATTCAATATTTAAGATTATTTTATTATCATTTGTCACCTGGGATTCATGTAAGCTTATATAAATGTAGGTATATATAAATCTATTAAAGTTAAAGTTTAGAGTATAAGTTAGAATAAATCAAAAATTCGAAAAAAAGTATTAAAGGGATTGTTCCTTTTTTTTTTATAAAGTTTATTCAAGATATATATAAAAAATCATTGATTAATTGTACATATATTTTATTTTTAATTTTAGTTTCAATATATTTCAGAAATTTATCTTACGACACTATAATTGTATTTTTATAAATTCTAAAAAGAATCCGACAATTTTCAACGCAAATTTTTTACCGCACTTATATTATCATCATTACAGGATAATAAAAACTCAGTCGATAAGATACCGTAAAATTTTGTGAGTGTCGTCAACTTGCTCATGATATGTTTTCACATTCACAGCAGCAGCAGCAGCTGCAGCAAGCAGTTTCTCAGCTGACGGAGCTGCAGTGACTGACGATAACCAATACAGTGGCGACCTCTGCACACGTTGTTATATTATCGCGTCGACAACACACAACACCAAAACATCACCTTTTCCACACAGCTGATTGTCAGATGATCGTCAGTGCAGCCAACTGCTTAACGTTAAAAAAGAAAGAGGGAGAGAGAGAGAGAGAGAGAAGTCCGAAACTCCGAATCCGAATAGTGCGTCGTACATTTAATATACGTATATGTATATTATATGTATGTTATGCATGTATACAAAACTGCTACTTTACTGCCTTTGTGATATAGAAGTAGAACCCAGTATAAGCTCTTTTAATGTAGCAATAGCGCTTGAACAATAATTTTGCAATCTGATAAACTAGCCCTGATCTAAGACGGATTTTTTTCTTTTTATTTTAGATTAACGATAACAGGCTTGACAATAATGACAATGGAGCAAAATATATAGAATCAATATATCATTGCTAATGTGCGCAGATTATGCGTATTGTATCAGTGAATGACTAATATATAAAAAATAAGTTTGTTTTAAAGTTCTTTTTTTTTTGTAATTAGTTTATTTATTTTTTGAAAAATTAAATATCGTTTGCTTCGAGATTTTGTTAAGACGCAGTTTCTTCGAGATTTAAGAGAAGGAGGAGGAGGAGGATGAGGATGAGAATGATGAAATGTAAAGAAAGAAACCTGAAAGAGCAAGAGAGAAAAAAAAGTGTGAGGCTGTATAATATATATAGGAGGGGCAGGTTCGTGAGACGGACTTTTTTTAAAAAAAAAAGTAAAGGAAGAAGGTAGAAAGAGGATCCGAGAGAACTATCCGATCTGTGTCCCTTTACTGCGCGTCTTGTATTTTTTCTTTAGGCATGTATAAGCTTTTTTTACACTCGAATGTAAGGATATGACCAATGCACTTTTTTATAATAACGCGTCTTTCTTTTGGGTTTTATAGGTTTACTTTCGAATTTAATAATAAGTTGTTGTAAATATATATATTTATGGAGATTGGAAGAGAAATTATTATTTTTATTTCTGAGTGAAAGGCAAAGATGAGTTTGTATAAAAATTGTAGAAATTATTTGTAGAAAAGTTTGAGTTGAAGAGGATTAAATTTTGTAAGATTTATAAATTACTTATTCATTACTTATTCGTTAATCGAAATTAGATCAAAGTAGTATGAGCAATTTTTATAAAGTTGAAATTCAATATCAATGAAAGGAAACTATTTAAATTTTTTTTTACCAAGTAATAACGAAAAAAAGTATTAAATTTAAATTAGCTATAATAAAAGTCTTGCAATATAAATAAACTCTAAGTTTATTCTTTTAAAATTTTAATATTTTTTATAAGATAAAAATTAATTACTGTATACATGATAAAGGTTTCAATAATAATATTATTATAGGTATCTCTGCAATCTATTAAATAAATAATTTCGTTTTAAAAATGTTTATAGTTTGTAACTTCACATGTACCTATTGATTCGTATATAAACTACATGATACAAAGAGAAACAAGCAAAAATTTACTTCTTAAAAAAAATACTCATATAACGCAATATTTAAAGAAGTATAATTTTTAAAATAAATAAATTACACTTACAAAATAAAATTTAAAAAAAAAATCAATAATTCAATTGTCACAGACACACGCACACACCAAAAGGAACCAATCTGCTTTAAACCAGATCAAACACACATACATTTCCCTATAACCATATCCTGCCAACAAAAAAGTTCCTCGATCTGCACGAAACCAGCTCGCAATTCTCACTCTCCCTTTCTTGCCAACAAAAATCTTTCAATATTCTTACATTTTGAACATCACACAATAATCTTCGTTCACTTTCTATAAAAATATTACTATCCGTCAATTACGATCGAATAATAAATAACAATATTGCAAGTATCATAATCATCATCATCATCATCATCATTATTATTATTATTATCATAATTTTGTATTATCAATAAGTGAGCAAAAATTTGCACTGCTGTACTATCGAACGCGCGCGCAGCTTTGTATATAATAGCAGCGAAAGCAAGACAAGAGGTGTAGTGCGGGCTGCGGGTACCTACTGTACACTACTGTTCCCTTTTGCCATACACACCCCCCCCCCCCCCCCCACCTCCTTGATATACACATTATCATTTTCTCTTTGTGTGTGCTGTTGTAAATGTATATATATACATGTAAAGGAGAGCGGGGCTGACTGAACTGTACGATTATTTTTCAGCAATTTTTTTCTCCTACTAAATTAAAGAAATACATTTTCAAAAGATACAGACTTCAAACTTGGGATTTCAGGAAGTCCCTCGATTTTTTTCAAGTCAAAATATTAAAATTTGTGACTTGTAGAGCAGAATCATTGAAGTCACCTTTTTTCTCAATATGAAAAAGTCATGGGGCTGAACTGTACGATCGCTTCGGCTAAATTGTACGAAGTACTACAAAAGTTGCAAATTTTTGATTTTTTCACCTGAAAAAAATTTAGTGGCTTCTCAAAAGTATCAAGTTAAAAATCCACCATAAAAAAATTTTTTTTTTATTAGGTAGCAGAAAAAAATTTGTGAAAATTAACAAAAAATTGATGCTTTTTCGCCTACTGTTTATTAATTGAGCATTTATTGCATTATTGTTTTTTATTTATTTTGTTATCACCGCACATTTAAAACTGTAAGTCAAGTAGTTACATATATGGTGTTTACTACACCTATAATACCACTTGTTCGCCTCAAAACGCTTATTTCGACCCAAACTTTATTTGAACGTTATGCAAGGGTAGCGTGTAGTTTAACCCCAAGGAATCGTACAGTTCAGCCCCAGGAGTAGCTGAAAATTAAAAGTAACATGATAATGAAATGACCAGAGATAATATATGCGACCTGATAAAAAAGTACACTATAATTAACGTCGCTACTAAAGAACTGGCCAATTTTTGGATTTCTAGACATTAGCTGAAAAAAGTTATCGCTGCATTTGCAAAGTTTAAAAATTAGCAAAAAAATCGATTTTTTCGTTTTAAAATTTTGTTTTGCAGTGGAATCCGTTGATTTCCAGTGCAGAAACTCGATAGTGACAGTGCAATTAGGTCTACTATGTTTAATAAACAAATTAAACTGATTAATATTAAAAAAAATCGCGTCAACCAGTTCAACTTCAATACCCGTTACGAACAGTTTAGCCCCGCTCTCCCCTACGTACATACAGCTAGCCCTGGTGGAGAGAAAGAGAGAGTAGGTAGACGAGGAGAATTGCTTGTTGCTGTTATAGTTGCACTTATGTCAATTCTATATCTATATATATTACATACATATATACTTATATACATGTACGGTTGGCAAACCTGTCTCTCTTGACGAAACTCCCGTGACGCGCAGCAAAGAGTGAGACAGAGAGAAAAGAAGATAAAGCAAGACCATCCAACCAATGTATCCAAGTGAAATAGTCGCAGATAAAGAGAAAGAAAGAGAGAGATATAAAGAGAGTTGCCGTGTGCCAGAGCAAAGCACACATATATAGGTATATATATTCTGCGCACCATAAGCATGAAAACGTTGTCGATGCGGGAGTATAGAAGTGTATATATATATATATATAGGTATAAAGAATGAGTGAGACGAATAGAGTTTATTTTAAGTAGTAAGAGAGAGATAAAGGTAGACGACAGAGCGACTGCGGGAGAGAGAGCCAGCAGCCACCTCTCTCCTTTGTACTGTAGCCTTTTGCTATTGCGCTCTCGCTCGCTCACGGCTCAGCCAGGCCAGGGTAATACATGTACGGGACTGCCAGTTGGTAACAAGCCAGCGTAGCGTGCAGATCTTACGTTATACATATATATTAAATATTCGCGTCTCTGTATAACACAGGTTCTCTTATACCTATAGCCTATCTCTTTTTCTCTGACGCAGTATATAGTATATATCAAACACAAAAGCCGTCGTCTCTGTTGTAAAAAACTGCTGTTCCATCATCATAATCAACATCGGGTCGTGATCATCGCGCGATACTTACCTCATCATCATCATCATCATCGCGCAAATTAATCGTCGTCTTCGTCGTCGTTGTCGTCGTTCTATAGCAGCAGCAGCAGTGCAGCAGGCAGTGAGCGCAAGAACAGCAGTCCGAATGCAGTCCTCCTCGGCGCAGTCGCCAATTGGCACAACCTCAAACACCTCGGTAAATCGCTTCGACTCCGAATATGGACTTATTAAAAATTGCTACTTACTACGTCCCAATAATGTTATTACTACTACTGCAGGGACGCAGTAGCGCATAATCTCGGTGGAGAGGTAGAGGTAGAAAGAGAGAGTTGAGGAGGAGGAGCTTTTTCAGAGGTTTGTGTTGTGTGTATATATCTATATGTGCGTTGTTTTGCTGACCTGGGGAAAGAGAGAGAGAAAGATCATATCTTTCGGAGCGCAGGGCAGTACTCAACTGCTGTTTAAAGTATAAAAGGCCGAGAAAGTGTGCAAGGGGAAAGGAAGGAAGGTATATATATTATACCTTTGTCAAGAAAGAGAGAGAGAGAGAGAGAGAGAGAGAGAGAGAGAGAGAGAGAGAGAGAAGAAAAAAGAAGAGAAGATAAGAAAAGGAAGAAATATTAGGAGGAGGAAGAGGAGCAAGGAGCGACGCAGCTATGGGGACCGAGACGATTATTTGACCCCGCGATTAGGCGACTTGGGGGCCCTGGGGCCGTATATTCTCGGCCTGTATAAGTGTTGCTGCAGCAGTGCTCGTGTAAGAAAATAAGAGAGAGAGAAAAAGAGGAGAGTGTGACAAAGGAAGAGAGAAGGAAGAAGAAGAAGTAGAAGAAGGGAGTTATCGCAGCCTAGTAGCTATATACAACAGCCGCACTGCGTTTTGTCCTCCCGTAGATAGCCTCAACGTCGTTTGTGTCAACGTCAGGATAGTTGGATAATATAACAATCAATCGGTATGTTCATTTATGCTTGACAGCATGTACTTCTTTAATTTACGTTTTAAATAAAATAAAATATGTATAGATTTATGTGTATGTATACGTGTAATAAAAAAGCTTATCGTGTTGCCATACGCGAAGTAAAAAGAAGGAGGAGGAGGAGAAAGAAAAGGGAGCGTCATATCGAGAGAGTATAGCTGCTATAGCTAACTACTATATGGGTATATACATTTATATATATATGGGTATTCTTCGATCCAAGAGCTCGTTCGTTTTCTCTCACCATATTGCTCCATGTCCGGGTGTTCAAAGAGTTTCTTCTTTCTTGGCGCATCAATGTTCGTGATATATAAATTGTGTACCAAACTTATACCTGCTAATCTTATTTGTACATAAGTTATATATAGGTACATACATGTCAAACTGTCTATTTTCTTGCTTACCAATTCCAACGTATATAATTATAAGGAAGGTATTTAAACGCGCGACTTTATGTGTCTGCGTGTGTGTATATATATATTTTCGACCTCTGTATACCTATGTGTATATACGTAACAAAGCGACCCAAGCTCTAAAACTGCGCGCGCGCAGGTCGTAGCACACGCACCCCACGGGATCAAAACAAAGAAATCTCTGGGAGCAGAGTGTGTGTACCTATATATGTATATACTATATACAGAGCAAAAGCAAGAAAGAAAGATAGAGTAGGAAAAGAAAGAGTGTATATATATATATATATATATATATATATATATATATATA
>JAPYZE010000985.1:0-39844 GCA_030522805.1 Leptomastidea abnormis
TATATATGCGCGCACGCGCCTGCTGTTTCGTTTAGGGGTTGTTCTCTCGGATATCTTTCTCCTTTTCCTCCCTTATATATGCTCAGCATTCGTGGCGACGCCCTATGCGTCAAACGAAGACGGAGTTGGAGGAGAAGTGGTGTAAGAGAAGGAATGAGAGAAAGAGAGAGAGAGAGAGAGAGAGAGCATGAGCAAGCATATATACATAGGGGGATGAAGCAAGAGAAGCAAGGCGCTACGGTGCTGGTGGTGGTGGCGACGACGGCTAAGTATGAGTAGCTCTTTTGGCTCTCTCTCTCTTTCTATCTTGCGGGGTATGTATATGTATGTAGGGTGAGTTTCGCGAGCCCCAAGCGTTAGACAAGCTCGAAAGAGCGAGCAGCGTGGACAGAGTCTCCTCGCTCTTTTACCCTCTCGCTTTACATCGCGAGCTCCACTATACATACTGTGCTCGTACATAGTCTCGAGTGTAGCTCTGCGAGGGAGAAAGAGAGAGAGAGAGAGAGGGAAGTTGAGAGCTGCAGACATACATACACACACATACATACACCAACAGTCGTCGCAGCGAGGGTGAAGCAGAGAGGCATAGTCGGTAAGGGGTGCAGGACAGATAGAGTATAAGAGAGGGAGGTAGCAAGCTGCTGTGGCACATACACGAACGGTATATAGGTATAGTGGTATAAGGGCTGGAAAGGCCGTGGACTAGCCAGCCAGCCAGCAGCAGCAGGAAAGTGGAGCGGAGCAAGTATATATACATATGTGTGTGTGTATGTGTGTATGTGAGAGACAGACTCTCGCTCCTGTATGTCGTAACGTTCAGCGAACGAGTCAGTGGTGAGCGAGAGAGGGAAGGTGGTGGAGCAGCAGCAGGCAGCAAAAGCAGCGCGAGCATCAGAGCCGGAGCAGCAGTAGCCAGAGCAGGAAAGAGTATAGGAGAGGCACACATATATACAGTTAAGGGAGCCGAGGATATGAGAGCAGCAGTGCTGGGCGTAACAGCAGCAGAAGTAGAAGCAGCAGCAGCTTACTCGTCGTCCTGCCCGAGCCGATGACGCGGCTCGGGGCGTCGAGTCGTTGTCGTCGTCGTCGTTGTCGTAACACCACCACCAGCAACACCACCCCAACCCTCGTCGTTGTAGCTGCTGCAAAGAATACAACGCCGAGTGGACGCCAGTGGTTTAAACGGAAAAGAAAAAGAGGATTTTAAATTTTAGCAGCAACAGCAACAAAGCCAAATATTACATATATATTAGTATATAATACAACCACTTATTGGAGTTGCCTGGAGTTTTAAAGGTCAACCTAAGTGAAAAAAGGGGGTGAGTAAAAAAAAAAGAAAAGAAGTAAAAGAGAAGGCTACAGAATGCCGCGTTGTTTAATGGCCAAAAAGTGGAAGGCTTATCCATGGCCTGATCGTGTCGAAGATGGGGTGGTGGTGGTAACTGATCAGACTCAGACTGCATTGCTGCATCAACATCATCATCATCATCATCATCATCAACAATCTAAAACAACTGCAGTAATAACCAGCCATCATCAACATCATAATAATCACATCGAACAATATGACAACGACGACAACGACGAGAACAACGAGGATGATAATAATATCAACGATGCTTACGGCGCAACAACCAAACGCTCGCGTACGCACGAGTTTCACGAGCAACACCACCAACACCAACACCACCAGCAACAGCACCAACAGCAGCAGCAAGTGGCTGCTATGCAGACTGACGACGAAGAGATCGATGTTGTAGGTGATGCTGATACTGGCAGACTTGTTGGTGGTGGTGGTGATAGTAATGGCACAGATTCTGTATCTGCCAATCCTCAACAACAGCAACAACATCAAACATGCTGGGGACCTCATAGTCCTACTGCTGGAGCTACAGCACCTAGTCCTCCACCCCTTAATGCTTCGGGTGCTCTTTACTATCATGGTGAGTCATTTTTAATGCATACTACTTATTTTTTTTTTTTTTTTTTGTAGTTATAGTTACCACTACCTTATTTATATGAGTTATATATGATGTGATTTATTTTATTTTATTTATTTATTTTAATATATTTTTGTTTTGATTTTTGTTAAATTGGGGTATTGATTATTTTTTGTTTTGGTAATAGTTAATTCAAAGTTGTTGAGTAATATATTAATATTTATTTTAGTGTTTCTTTGATTTGTTATCGATTGGTTGTGAATTGATACTAATGTATAGGGTGGGTAAAGCATTAAGTGAGTGGATATATATATATAATATAATATATAAGTTTTGGAGAAAAGTGGAAAAGTTTGTGATTACGTGATGTACTGATTGGAGAGTAGAAAAGTTATTGAATGCGTAAAATTATTGTTTTGGTAGTTTAAAAAAAGAAAGCTATAGAGTAGAAAAACGTGTTGCTAATATTTAGCAAAAATTTTTGTTTTTTTTTATATATTATTTATTTATTTAAAAACACTATAAAAAATTTAATAATTTCAAATAGAAAATGTATATAAATATTATAATAAACGAAAACTAATTTTTATAAAATACAAACGAGGTCTTGAGAATTATATAACTGTGAAGTTAAGGAAGGTTTGGTACACACGCCAAAACGAATAAACAGCTACAACATAAGCCAAATTGAAAAAAAAAAAATTAGACAAAATAAAAAATAAATAAACAGAGTCATAAAATAATATCGATCAACTAAAATAACTATGATTATTATAGTTACATATAATATCACTAAAAAATCACGAGAATATCTATAGAATACAGCATTGAGTCAGATTGAGGCAACGAGTGGGTGGACAAGGGTCGAGTATATATACATACACAATCACACACAGATACACATACACACATACACACAAAATTGTATGTACGTATGAATGTGTATGTGTGTATGGAGGAATGCCACACCCTGTGCTTCGCGTGAATATGTGTGGGTACATATATATACATCTATAAGTTGGAACAGAAAGTACACACAGCAATATCGGATTGTGCACACTTGTGGAGCAAGACAGACTCGCTTTCTCTCTGGGGCATGGGCGCCTAGCTCTCTCTCAGGTCTATCTGGTATACACGCGAGAAAGAGAGGGTGGGATTGCTTGGCGTAGAGGGGCTCGTAACTTCTTCTACATCGCGTTTATACATATAGATATATATGTATTCGTCGTGCTTTATTGTAAGGACTTGAGATTATCGGTTTATATGTATAAGGGATAGGATATCAATGTTCAAGTTTATGGTATGAATTTAAATGGTGATTGGTTGTTACTTCAATATGTGGATTATTTTAGGATGATTTTTTTGTTTTTTTATTTTTCTTTTTTCTTCTTTCTTTTTTTAATTTCACATAGCCTTATATTGATATTTATTTTGATGTAGAGAAACAGTGTTTATTACAGAAGTTTTTTACATTGAACATGGTTTTTCAGATTTTGAAATACGAATATTTTCTATATAAATTTATTTTTTAGGCGAATAAAAAAAGTCTTATATAACTTTAAAAGGTCAAAGCCAAACTATATTATAAGATTTATAATATTTTAATGATATAAATGCAGCATTAAAAACCTTCAAAACTTTTTAAATGAAATATTAACAAACATTATTATAATTTACCTAAAAAAAATTAAAACAAAAAAAAAAAGGTAATTTATTATTTTTTTTTATACTAAAATTATTAGACACATTTGTCGTTTCCTCCCGATCAGTAATGTAACGATTTTTGTCCGAGTCTCACATCTGCTCATACGTCATTTTTTTTTTCCTGAACTAAGGGGTGAGGGATATAAGGGACTAAAACGAATATCTTTCAGTCATTGCCCCCTGCACAAACTGACTAATGCTTCATTCCAAAATATTGTTTCAAGTTTTGAAATGAGAAATGCTTTTATATATGTATAGGAGAGAATATCACAAGTTTGTGCATCTGCAGCTTTTACTAGTTACAAACTTACATTTAGAATAAGGGAGAGAAAGTATAAGGTTTAGCAAAAAGACGAGAATATATGGGATCGCACATCCTGACACTTTTATAGCACGTATACCCTACATACGTACGTATACCTATACGAATACCAGATCCAAAGTTAAATTCGAGAAATGACACTATCCGATCCGAAGGATTGATCTGGCATCGGTGGAGGGTTTCTAAGGGTAGAGCAGGGAGAAAGAGAAGGGTCGCTTAGCACAACTACCTAAGCTATACACATCGCTGCTGCAAGCCTATTTGTGGAGGCATACGCGACTGTTGCTGCACACGTCAAGCCTATATGTGCAGCAGTGCGTTGATCCAAAATTATAGATAAGCGTATCCACTGATGCACGTACACACATAAACGAGTATCTAGCTATTGGTATATGTGTGTTTAGATGTACAAGCTGATTTTGTGCAGCCTGACTAGGGGTTCTCGATAACCCTGGATTTTTAGAATGATTTTACTGACCTCTTACAGAAAACGTTCTTATATGTATGATATAATAAATTAATTAATTTTAATTTTAATTTTAATTTATATTTGAATTTAAATATTTTGGTATGACGTAATTATTGAATTATTTTTAAATAATATTAATAGCAATTATTTATTAACTGTTAAATGCATACATTTACGTACGAGTAGTTTTTTGGATTTTGACGTACAAATTGATACAATCAAATTTAACGTAACATATATCTTATCTTAAAATATAATAGCAAAATATATGATATTTTAAACTATTATTACAATTTTTGATAAAAAAATAAAAGAAAATAATGTCTATGATGGTACATGATAATAGCTGATAAAAAACCATCTAACTTTGTTTTTTATAAAGCCTTTTCGACACTCTTTCAGTGCATTTTGGCAAGCGAGGGCTCATGCAGTGACTCAACTAACACTCAGAGTCGAACCCACGATCTGTGGATTCAGAAACTGACGTTCTACCGATTAAGCCATTGAAAGCCATTTATAAATATCTTATCTTTTAGAAAAATATACTACTGGTTCAACCTATATTTTGAAATATTTTGCTATGAAACTGATAAAAATAATTATATTTATAGTATAAAACGTGATTAATATCTAGAAAATTTGATAATTTTTCAAGTTTTTACTGACAAATTAAAATTCTATAAATAAAATTTTTTTTTGTTTTCAAATTATTTCCTTTTTTTTACAATTTTAAAAACTCAAAAAATTTAGAATGTTTAACGTCAATAAAAATATAGTTATATATTGTAAGTTTTAAGACGTAAAATGCTATATAGATAATATTAATGCAATGAAACGCTTGGTAGTTGATTACTTACGTAAAAAATTTGTACAATACATTTATTTTGTAAAAATTATTATCATATTCATCAAATAACTTTTCTATGATTTTTATAATAGCATAAAATTATTGAATTATTTCCATGGCAATATTTTAAAAAAAATTATATAAAGATCTATGAGATTAAGCATAGAAATCAATATAAAATATAGGTTTTAGTACAAGAAGAAACATTAAGATTATATTATTTAATTTTATAAAAATCTTAAATGGTCAGAAGATATTTTTCTCTTTACTTAATAAAGATTGTTTAGTATTATTTTGAATTCTAGAATATTTAACATCGATAAGAATATAACGGCGACCTTAAATTGTAAAACACGAAATTCTTTTTAGATAATAATGTAAGTAGTAGAGTGTCATGTTGCTACCAAGTTTTAAAAACAATTTCGGAAAGAACAAATAATGACTAAATTTAACTTACAGTTCTGTAAATTTATTTTCATAAAAATATACAACAATAGATAATTTAATAATGTTATTTACAAAAAAACAAACGAATATTTCAAAACAAGACGTAAAAAGTTTATTTTTTAAAATATGAGCTGTCAAAAAAAAGCTTCAATTTTTATGCAAAATAAATTTTTAAACAATATTATAATATATTTTAAAAAATTAATAAAATCTACCGCGTTGATTCTCTCATCATATCATATTGTCATAGAATTAATAATTTAACTAAAATATATATTATATTCCACAAAGGCTATATACTTTAATACATCCATTTGTTATTTACAACTTTAAATTTATTCCTCTTTGTTCGCGGTGACGCGCATAACGTTTAAATCGCTCACCTTTATTACGGGCGACAGGTGGCTTCTTTAATAATGTTCGCAACGCCAGACCGATATCGAGGTGTCTTCTTCTTTCTTTCTTTTTTTTTTCTTCTTTTTTTAACTTGCAGCCTTCGTAATGCATTTTTGTAAGGGTTCTTCTCTCTGGCCATAATGTGATTCATTTTTATAATGTATTTACAATGCAATAAATGCATTATATATAGTTTTAGAGCATAACAAATTTTATTTAACTTAATTTTGGAGAAAAAAAAATTTATTATTTAAAATATTGATGTATTAAATAAATTTCAAAATTTTATAAGCTACATTTAAAAATGAAGAAAACAATGTCAAGCAAATCAATATATTATTCTCAATTTGATCGAAAAAATTTTATTAAACTGTTCATTTTTGATATGCTATATATGATAATCTTCATTTCACAAACAAATTCTGTCGATATCGAATTGATATTTGCAAGCAAAAAAATATTAATTACAAATAAAAGGTAACGATCATCGAATAAAACTAATTTAAAATGAATGGAATCAATATACCTTAAAAGCCATTATAAAAACAGATTTTTTCATCATAAAATTTTAATTTTCATTACAAATTAATCTTGAACAATCATTTTGTATGATACTTTAATAAAATGATGAGAATAACAATCACATCTTATTCTCTACAATACCATTTTAAAAATTTCATCTCTCCAACACATAAACGTAAACAATTTTTTTTCTTCTCATTTTTTTTTTCTCCCAACTAATATAACACATACAACATCTTACGTGTGTTCTCATTTTCCTCATACAACCTTTTCTCACCCTCTCTTCCCCTTCAATCCCTCATATCCTCTTTCAGCATTATCGTCTTTTTCGCTGATTCATAGAGAAACACACGTATATAGGCCTATATACGAAAGTGTCGACGGACACGGAAGGCAATAACGGGGTGTGAGGCGCGTCTTGCTTCTTTCTATAAGAAAAGGAAAGACTATGAGTGGGTGGGATAAAAGAAGAAAAAGGGGTGAGAAAGAGCAGACCTCGTTCATTCGGCCTTATCGATTTCCCCCTTATTCGCGATGTCTCCTCCTACTCCCCTTCTCTTTCTCTCTCTTTTGCACGACTAGACTCTCCTGCCTCTGGTCCTCGCCTTCTTTCCCTATACGCCACTTTCCTTTTTTTTCTTTTTTTTGCTTACTTCTTTTTATTGGAGCCAATAATGCTAGCCAACTTGCTCTATCGTATCTTTGCTGCGTTCAATTCTGTTTACTTCTCTTATTGGCGGTTAGACGTATTATTGATCAACTCTGATATCAATATTGCATGTTAATGAGCTCAAACTTTACGGCAAAACTTTATATCGTTCTAATTGCGTTATTGCTTACTTTTGATTTTTTTTTTTCGATTTAGAAACAGATTTTGTTTTTCACTTATAAAAATTAGAAAAATATGTATTTAAAATATTTTCTCTCTGATAGTTCCGTCTAAATAATAAAATTTATTGAGTGTGAATTAAAATAAATTATAAGACGTTTTATGCCCATTAAAAATTATAAATAATATTTTCAATAAGATCTTATTTCACGCATTGGATAAAAAATTTAATTATATTTAAAATCTAATTATGATGATCCTAATGAAATCTGAAATTTTCAGGCTATTCACACGAAGCTTGGATAAATCACGAGGAACCACCAAAATATGCCACTTTACGCTCTGCTGCCGAACTCGCACATCCACTAGTTCCTTCGCCAACGCCTACAATTCAACACCAACACCAAATTCACGAACACCATGAGCAATCGGATAATTTACAGCAGCACCAACAGTCAGTAGTCAATCATCAGCAACAACAGCAACAACAATTAGGTTCAGTTTCCGGTTCGATAACTCTGCCACCTCGGAAAAGTCTCTCCATGTGTTTTACAAGTACAGGTACGGCTCTCTCATTACCACCGAAGAAAAAAGACATCTATCGACCTTACAGTCTACAGCCGAGCGAAATTCGCACATCTGCCGAAGAAGATCTATCAGCAGCCCAGGCTATCTTAGACTTGAGCGCCTCACCAGCCGCGCCAACACATTCGGTCTTTATACATACGTTATCCGGACCACCGGTACCAATACCTCAACCCACTTTATCCCAACAGCCGCAGCAGCAGCAACAACAACCTGTGCCAATACCAGTCTCGGTATTGGTACCAGTACCCAGTAGCCAGACGCTTCATCAACAACCACCACCAAGGACCGTTGACATTCAAGCTCAACCTGAGTCACCTGACACTGCCGAGGTCAACAATGTCGAGGTCACCAATAACAGCAATAGCAACAACAGTAACATAAGCGCTCCCAGTCCCACCAATTCCAACAGCTCTAGCAGCAACAAAACCGTAGCCTACACTTACGAAGCCTTTTTCGTATCGGATGGCCGTTCAAAGCGTCGCTCAAGCAGCAGTACCAGCGTCCCAGACAAGGAAGTCAGCACCCCTACTGAGCGACCAAAATTTACCTGCACCGAGTGCGGCAAGCAATACGCCACCTCGTCAAATTTATCCCGGCACAAGCAAACCCACCGCAGTCTCGACTCTCAGTCAGCTAAAAAGTGCATCCACTGTGGCAAAGCATACGTGAGCATGCCAGCATTGGCGATGCACGTACTCACCCACAAACTTGCCCACAGCTGTGGCGTCTGCGGCAAGATGTTCTCCAGGCCGTGGTTGCTCCAGGGACACCTCAGGAGTCACACCGGCGAGAAACCCTACGGCTGTTCACTCGGCTGATAAGAACTACGAGTGCTCAAGATGCCATAAAACCTTTGCGCTTAAGTCGTATCTAAATAAGCATCTAGAATCGGCTTGTCTTAGGGATGACGATTCCCAGGGTAGTGGTACGTCTACACCTACTGGACAACAACAACAACAACAACAACAGGTGCAAAATAATCGAGGGTTATAGCAGTCCGATGAGGATTTAATTGTTGATGACGATGATAATGATGATGATGATGATGATGATGTAAGCAATACAAGTAATCTTCCTGAGGATGAAGTGACGAATAAGTTAAGCTAACGGAGCCATGGATAATGAGAAGAGGTCTTTACTGTTTAGGAGAGGAAAATTTTTAAATTGAAAAGAAGATAAATTTGTAAACTTTATCGATTGCTCGTTGCTTCGAAGGTATTTATATATACAAAGAAAAAAAAATTAAAAAAAAAAAAAAACATACATGAGTCAGGACGTAAGATAACGTAGCGGCGATCCAACTGAAATAATTTTAAAGAAAAAAAAAAAAGATAAAAACAAAAGTAGGATTTTTTGACACTTACATTTATAGTCAATATAAATTAGGCGAATCAAGTGTAACAAAGTAGGATTAAAAAACATAATGTTACACTTGATAACGTAAATAAATAACTTAAAAAAAAAAAAAAAAAAAGAATAAAAAACTACAACACACGTGTACCGTAGATTATTACGCTAAACGCGTGAGGGTGCGATATATAAAAAATGTTTTTTGCAGTAGTAGGTTTAAGTAGAAAAGTGCCAGTACCACGTAGTTGAGATAATTAATATCTTTAACAATGATTAAAGAAACGTCCAGTAAATTTAAGCCTATTAAAAACGAAAAAAAAAATATATTATATAAATATATTATATATTAACGAATGAGTATATATATAAGTAAGAACACGTCGTAAGATTGACGTCCATGCTTCAATCTAGTCACTCTAGTCGATTACTAAAAACGTACATTATAAAACATATATATAGTCTATTTATTAGCCATATATATGATATCAACCAAATCTCCTTTTCTAGTCATGCATTCGCTCAGCTTCGAGCGCGTCACTCAAGCTAATACATATACGAGTGTTTTTATTTTATGCCATTATTATTGATGCATTTACATTTATTAATTTTATTATTTCGTAAAATTTATTTTAAAATTAATTTTAATCAACGTTGCATATACCTATACTAAAACGAGCGTACCATTTTAGTAAAATATAACTTAATTCAAAGAAATTATTTGAGCAAATGCTAGATTTTGAAAAATGCTTTGAACTGGTTACATGAACTATTTGAGCGATATACCGACTAAAAATCCGCTAAAGTATGAAATTATTATAAAAACCTGACACTTACAATTGCTCATATGAATAAATTATTTATGATTTTGTGAAACTAAAGCTTATAAAAATTATTGCAAAAGTTGTGATGAAAAATAATAAATCTTTTTTAATTAATCACAAAGATTTGTTTTTAAAATAATCGAAAAAAAAAATTATAAAATAATAGTACCTGATTAAAGAGCAAAAATAAGTGTCAATTTTTGTTTTTAATAAATACTGCATTACATTCTGGTCGCATAAAAAGCAAAAATAATAATAAAAACACGAATAAAATTATAATAAAAATATAAGCAATATCTTAAAGCAATAGTAAAGCATAAAAAAATAATACGCGAAAAATTATATAAGATAATTGAAGTTTGCATTTAAATGCAGCCTCAAGCAATACTAGAAATTCAAAAACAATGTTTTTTTCTGATTGATATTAAAATTAACATAATTATAAAATGGTACGCATTGTGAAAATTATTGCTGGGAGCATAATATAAATTATTCAATTATATTTTTTAGGAAGCAATATTTAAAAGAGGTGACAAGTACGTATGGTCAAAGCAATGTTTCGACACAACGAATTAACATTTAAATCTAGAAAAAAAAAAATAACATCGAAAGGTTATCCCAATCCCTTTTTTAAATAAATTAAAAAAAAACGAAATATTAAACTGCTCATATCCCATACTCCTTGACTTCGCGTTTGATTGTAATCTAATACTATATTATAATCAATTGAACAAAATAATCTAATAATGTAGCTAGACGATCACCGTATAACTAATTTATCAACTTTGCGCTCTTCGCTGCAGCGAATTGTCACAAGATATAGCATTTGCATTGCTTCTACACATTATAAAAAAAAAAGAGAGAAAGAGGCGTCACGCATATTCTAATTTTCATAAATTATCATAACAGCGTTTTGAAATAAAAGGTTTGACCAAATGTCGCCTGTAGTTGCCAATACTATGCTTCGGGCGGTAAGATTAGTCAAGGACGTTAAAACTGCTAAGTATTTATAAAAATAGTCGACCATTGAGATACGTATATATAAAGCAGTTAAAAATTTTTGCAAGTCAATAGAAATAATGCCATTTTTTAGGCTTGTGCACTTTTGAATTTGTCAATTAAACGACAATTTAAGGCCATACATTCATTAAAAATGAATGGTATTGCCAAGGAGAGTATATTATGATGATTAATATTCGTTAAATAGAATCGAATACTCATTGACAAATGCTTTGATCTTAATTCTTTTTTATTATTTTTATAATTAAAAAAAAAAACAACGAATATTCTAAATGTTATTGAGGCTAGGTGGATTTTTGAAAAGTAAAATTCAAACTGATTATACGATTACCAGGTATTAAGATATCGGTTAATAATCAAGTAGCCAATTGCTAGTCAAGCGCTGTACTAAATATATTTAGAAACGAAGATATAAGTTACAACACGAAGGTTATAAGTGACTGCAGCTAGTCATTTTTGCATATATTATTATTATTATTACTATTTTTACTATTATTATTATTATTATTATTATTATTATTATTATTATTATTATCATTATTGTCATCATCATAGTTATTAATCATTGTAATATCATGGTTATCGTACCCATTGTCATTATTATTATTATTATCATAACTTTTATGATTTTGATGTAGGTGCCGAAAATGCGAAATATTTGCGATTTTTTTTATTCAAGCAAAAAAATAAGACTGTAAAAATTTATGCATGCGAAGTAGATAAGTGATGCTATGTGTTTTTGTTTTTAAACTATTAAAATTTTGTGCACGCGTGATTGTGAAATTATGATGGATATTAAAAGTAAAGAAGAAAATTAATTGTTAAAACTAGTCAAAGATCCAAAGATTCGTAATTAAACATAAAGACCTAATGCAAGGATGCATTCCAAGCGGTATTATACATCGAAATATTAGTGAGCAATAATATTTTTAATTATATAAAAAAAAAACAATTTAACTGTGCATTTTTAATTTTGTTGTTTATTTTTTAAAAAATAAGAAATTAGAAAAAGAAAGTTTTAAAAACTTATTGAACAATGATAAAAAAACTTAAAATGAACAGTTAAAAAAATTTTTTGAAAAAAATTTAGTATTTATAGCTATTGCGATATACTTATTTGCATGTAATTTGTTAATAACACCTACACGATTTATTTTGTTAAATTTGTTTTTTTCTTTCATTACAATGCAATCACTTAATTATTGCATTGATTACATGATTTGTATATGATTGACCAACTGTTTAATTAGATCGAGAAATCTTTGGATTCTTAAAATTTTGATTTTATTATTTTGTCAAACTTATTATTTAAAGTTTTTTTTAAAATACGTAATATTTATTTAAGTCTTAAGTATTTATTATTTACACTTATATTATACACTAATTATAATTATTGATGTTTTATTATTTGAAACAACGTTTTTGACAACAAATTTATTGTAATTTTATTTATTTTCACACATTGATGTTCCTCATTCACATTTCATTATTATCATTGATCCTTATTTTTTACCATTTATTATTTGATCATCTTTATTATATTATTACAATTATTATTATAAAGTATGATTCTAATAATTATAGCGCTAACACAACGATTTTTTACAACGAGAAAATAAGAATATTTGGCCAATTAATGCTGTTTCATTCTTTAAGTAAAATGCAGCATGTGTATCTTTTGATAAGCTAAATAATATTATTCGAACAGATTTTCAGGAGGAAAAGAACAAGGTTGAAAAATTGTTTTCTACATAAACGTACCAATCCCTGTCAAAATTTCAATTAATGATTTTATTTTTTTGATGAACAATTATTACAAATGCGTATTTATATTAGTTAAAATATTTATTTAAATCGGGAAAAAAACAAATCTCAAATAACAAAATAACTACAATGATAAGAGTTTAATATTTATACTAAAATATAAGACAGTTATTGGTACACATATTTTATCAACATTATTTTTGTATCACGGTAATAGTAGATCAATTTTTCAACATGTTATTTTATTTGAAAATAAAAGACTTATCAGAATGAACACAAAGTCAGATAATTATACAATAAAAATTAGTGGTCTACTTAGTTCCTGTCAGCAGTATTTTTTGTAAATAATAACGTAAAGGCAATAAAGAGATTAAATCTAGGATGCTAAAGAAAAACAAATAAAATTTGTCATCATTTTTTTAAATTTTTTTATATAACGCAATATATTGGTTAGGGTAATTAAATTTATGATTAAATAATTGGAAAGTAAGAATTTTAAAAGAAAAAAATTTATAACGAAACGGTGATCATCCAAATTAAAATGTACAAAATTGGAGAAAAATATTAAAATTAATAATATAAAAAATTAAACTTCGCAAAATTATAATAGGCGAAAATTTTTTTTATAAAATATATATAAATACATAGCCTTGGCCTTAAATTTTTTATGTGGCTATGAACACGCAAGTGATTTGAATAAATAATCAAAATAGATTCTGGGCTTCTTTATCTCCATAATTTTTACGTCTTTATAAAAATTATGTAATATAATCTATCGTAAAACATATTTTTTCTAATAAACAATACTCTGAATAATTATCAAGCTGTTCTAAGCAAAATTAAAATATCTTTTCTTCAATCTTTTCGCTGCCAGTGATGTTTAATATGTAAATAATATCTGCTGATATTTTTTAACTATTACATTTTCCTCCTTATCATGCTCAATTAAGAGTATTCGACCACATTCTTTATGAAAAACTTCGAATTTTATTTTCAAAATTGTATTAAAAAAGTTTGCTCTAATCATCAGTATCTTTTTTTTTCAATTCATTATCCTCACATAAAATCATCATAAACTAGCTGCTGTAGCTTCTGAACGTCCATAGATTAACGGGCATTTAAATTTCCTACAGCCTAACTCTTAAGGCCACGAACAAAGTTTTAGCTCTTTGCAAATGTCGTAAAATCCTATTCTATACTGCTCCTTTCTCTTCTTAAAATATCTATCGCACTAATCAATTGCAGTCTTAAAATTGCACTACGTTATAAAACTTTATCTAAAACCAGTTGCATAAACTCATTTATGCGTCTCATACTTTGTATGAGAAACTTGAATGTGATCCTCTAAGGATTGTATAGCTTTTCGCTGCACGGATTAGGCGCAAAGTATCAAGCTCTTTAATACTCTCAGTCATACTGTACATAGAAGTAGAAATTAAATAAAAATCGTCTTGAGATATTAAGCTTTAAGCTCATTTTCTGATGATGAATTTTAAAAACTTTTGAAATTTTATTTTCATTCTTTTAAATCTTTATACTTTTCATCCAAAAGTTTACTTATTCAAAATGTACTAATTGTTCTTACAAAGGTACGAACATGAGGTACTTTTGATTTAAAAATTGCATATTTTTCCAATTGTATACTATTTGAGCCATAACATGTAATAATCACATTTCTTTACATTTTAAAATTGAATTTCTGCATAAGCTATCTAAATAATCTTTCAAAAGTCTATATCTACCTAAGATTCTAATTCAATTATCAATAAAATATTCCCATGCCATATACTAACTCGAATAATTAAAGTAATAATAGAAAACTCCATCTCTCTTCTCTATCATCGTGTACTTGACAAAGCTTGCACCATTATATAAATATATACCTATATAAACTCAATCTATCAAATAGCAATCTGTAAATTAGGGCTCTAGCCACTTGTACAGCGTATAATCTAATAATTACCAAAACGCAATCTTCCCTTCGCTTCGACTTTTAGAAAGTATGTAAAAAAAATCTATAACATTTAATCATCTACCTCAATGAACTAGGACACTTTTCTTCTTTCTCTCTTCCACTAAACAATGATCCTCCTCCTCCATCTCGATGTCTGTCGACTTTCTCTCTTTTTCAGAAAAGCTGGCCCTCAACTTCTTCTTAGGGTCCACAAAAAACGATAATAGCCTGTACAAAGTACGATTAATAAGAAACAATTCGAAGGATAATTTCGTGAATGTGTCAAGGTCGAGGGAAGTAAGTAGTAAGAGTAAGCCAGCTGCTTCCATATAATGTTTCGTAAGACAAAACTTTCTGCTCTATTTAATTACGATCGAATGTAGGTATATACAAGGTATTTCTTGGTTACCGTTTAAGATCTAAAAGTTATTTGGAGCATTGCAATGCTAACTGGTCTACATATATATTTCCAAGGTATATTGCAGAAGGCATAAGAGAGATACCTCTTCCTACTTGCTTTCTTATTTCCAAATCCAAAAATCGTGATAATAGCAAAGAGATTATCGTCAGACTGATTAAATAAAGCGCATCTTGCACGTGAGGGAACAGTTCGATTAAGTACCACTAGTAATAATAATAATGCTTTTATTAATCCAAACAAAAAAAAAGAGTCAGCTTTATAGTGATATATATAAATAAATAAATAAATAAATATAGAAATATTCTTAATATAAAATTAAAGTTAAAATTATATATACATAAATATATCATTTTAATTATTTATTAATATATGACTTATAAGTTATAAGTCACAATACAAGAAACTTAATTATAGCAAATTAAATAAATGCTGTTGCAATAACTAGTTGTGAGGTTACCAACTTGTATCAAGTATATTTATTTGAAAGAACAATATACCTTTTTCTTACTGATGTCTTAAAAAAAAAGATTTCTTTTAAATACTTAAATATATTTAAAAAAAATAATTCTTTAAATTATTGACTTTTGAAACAAAAATATTTTTTCAAACAAATAAAAGATTGCATTTGTTGGTTAACTTTACTAATATGTGACGCGTTTATATTATTCCAATATGCATTAAAATGTAGGATAAGTTACAATAAGAAAAAGCTACGTATTAAGCCGAAGCGGTTGAAGTTTTTAAGGACTCCGTCGAAATTGATACAATTTTGTAAGTAAATGCGCTTACTTAAATGCTAATATGATCAATCCGCGAGAAATCTGATGTGTTCAAATATGATTAGTACGTAAAAATAGTACCAAAGGCACAATTAATCCTAATGTATAATAAATGTATCAGCACTTAGATGATTTTGAGGTTTTTAATTTCTGAAAAATTTTCAGCTTTTAAAAACAAATTAAATAATAGCCTTAATTTATAGTTATAAAATACATTTTCAGTAATTATTTATTTATTTATTTTTGTTTTTCTTTAAGAATTTATTTTGAATGAATATTACGCAAATCTTATACTTTTAGTCATGATACATTTATGGTACAGTAAAATTTAAAATTTTAGTAAAAAAAATTAAGTAAAAATTTTTAGATTTTGGACAGAATTATAAATTTTTCATCAAAAAGAAAGTAATACTTAATTTAAAATGATATTTTATGCAAAATTTTCACGGCATTAGATGAATTAAAAGCTTGCGTTAAATTTTTAATTATTTTGATAAGTCAATAATTAATTATAAAGATTGAAATTAAAAAATTCAATCCGCATTAGTTAGTTTATATTTTATGTAAGGTAAAAAATAATACATTTTACATAAAATTGAAGAGTAGATTTTAATGTTATTAATTCAAACTAACGTGCGAAATTCTTGAAAATGAAAATTCCTAAGAAATATAATAATAAGATAATTATTTAGATACTTATTTATAGTGTTATATAGTGATCGAAAAGAATAGTGTATTTTTTACAGAAGATTTAGGGATAAAAAGATTAAAAAAAATAATTATCAAGCAATAATTAAAAATATTAGAATTATTTTGTGATTTAATAACAATGTATTTACATTTAATGGAATAAAGATTATTAGATTTAAAATGATTCGTTTTTATTTATTTAGTATTATTTCATTGCTTTTTCTAATTTTTATAATTCTTATTAATTTAGTTAATAAATATTTTGTAAATAGTGATTATTAAAACTAGAGATTAAAATTGCGAGTATTATTAAAAAAAATAGTTTGATTTGATTTTTTTATTCAAGTTTATTATTTTTTCTTTCAATTTTTTTCTTTTGGTAAATTTGTTTTAAAAATCTTAATGATCACGTAAAATATTGTATAAAAATTTTAAAATTTAAAACTATTAACACATTTTTAATTCAGTGAATAAAACATTATTTGTAAAATAAATTGTTAACATAATTAATTTAAATTTTAGAATTTTTTATTAACATGTGTAAATATAAAAGTTACGGGTTTTTCATTGGATAAAAAGCGAAAAACGATTTTAAAAAAAATGAATTAATAGACCCAATGAATGATCTTACTGAAAAATCCACCAATTGTATAGTTTTTTCAAATATAAATGACATCTTTCTTGATTGATATGCTAGAAAGAATAAGTAAAATCAAGAGTTAAAGAAAACTTCAATTGTTTACGATGACTGTAAATGCAAAGATATATTTATAATAATAAATATGTATAAGAACAATATTTATAAATTAGAGATTATTAAATAAAAATATTGGTGCCCAATGATTAATGTCCAGCAGGCATTAATTAAAATAAATAAATAAATAATATATTTATAGTCTTAATGATAAATACTGGCAAGAGCTGGGCTTACCAGCGGATGAATATTCGATAAATATCGGTACGCTGGACTGACTAGCCTTGAAAATAGATGCAAATCTATTTCGTGACCGCAAAGTTCGGATTGTTAAAAAAAATGATAAAGCGCTGATTTGAAATTAAAATTTACGAATCTGACTTCTGGCAAACTTGAATCCATGTACTATTTCATATTTTTACACCGACATTTCTTTATCTATTTTTAAAAAAAAATTTGGATTTTTGAGATGGATAAAAATGTGCAACAGCATGTATGCGAGTGTAAAAATATTAAAGAAAATAAATTAAAGCGCAGTTTTCAAAATATTTCGTGCCGCTTCTGGCACACAACAGTCAATGTGCGAAGATGGTCAATAGAAAAAAAATGTTAACAAATAAATTCACGTATAAAAGAATTTATATAAGGGTACATAAGCAATTCATAAAAAATTTATATTAGTTACAAGATATGTTGATACCAAACTTTTTTTGTGAAATACCTCAAAAATAAAATAAGTCAATCGATAATGTATGTTAAAAACTTTAAAAAAGTAAATGTCTTGTAAATAAATGATTGCGGGTACTTTAATTTTGATAAGTATTTTTTTATTTAGTTATGTACTTATTTATTTATTTATTTATTTATTTATTTATTTATTTATTTATTTATCCATTCATTTATTAATAAAATTAGACATTGTTTTCTTAAAAATACTTGTATTTAAGCATAAAATTTTTACCATTCAATAAAGCTAAGTTTTATTTTATCTTTTACTAAAAATTATTGATTGTCAAATTTAATATTTTCTAAGCTGCCAGTTTGTAAATAATAATTATATTTAAAAATAACTGCATTAATGGATCTATCAAGACATTTTCTTGAGTGTGTTTATCGTACGTCAAATACATTTTATGTAAAAAGAAGGCAATTAATATTAATAGAAAAAACAAAATACTTGTAAAAAAGCGTTATTCTAATTTTGTTTACTTCATCGTATTACGAATAAGGTCGAAGCTTCAAAACTAAAAGAGAATCATTAAAATTTAAAAAAAAAGATTAATTTCTAAAGCAATTTTGTTTCCTGTTATTTTGTATCATCAGTTGTACCACAAAAATATTTAATATTTAAAAAATTGTCAATTTTCCTTGTCAATTTTTTCGAGTGAAAATATAAGATTTTCAATTTTTACCTATTATAAGACAGTACGTGACTTAAAATCAATTTTATCATAATAATTGTTTCTCAGTTTCTCATAAGAACAACATTATCCAACAACTTTGTCAAGAAACATTTGTACATTGTACAAAACATAACAATGAAGAAACACCAATAACAAAACAAAAGTAATAAAAATGAGAGCAATATTGTACTTATGCAGAAGTGCCTATAATCTTCGTTATTCTTTAACAGAACTATGTTAACAAAAGATGTTCAACAAAAATAATTTGGGTCATGAAAATTTTATTCAATTTTTTGCGATATATAATATTTATCTAATTTATCGAAGTGATATGTATAATAATTTTCATTTATTTATTTATTAATTTAATTCATGCAATTAAAAATTTTAGAATCATTTTAAAGTGACACAATTTAAATGCAAGAGTTTTAATTAAATTCTTTATTTTGACAAAAATTTAAAGCAATAAAATTAATATAATAATGAACATTCAAAAAATATGAAAAGCAATATTAACCAATGTTTTGCCAGAAAAAAAATGAAAAGAAAAACAGATAAATATTTTATCACTATCAATATGAGAAAATTGAAAAGCTAATAGTTTACGCACGACAAACTGTGTCGTTTCGTGCCAGGTGGGCGCACATTTAGAAACGAAAAAATTGTGAAAGCGTAAAACTCGTTACTTAAAATTTATACATCTACAATGAAAACAAGGTCGTTCTAATCGAAAGAGTATTATTAAAAAGTCATGTGATAAATTCTTCTCAATTCTTCATAAATCGAATACTCTCTAATTTATGCGCTGTGAAGATAATTAAGGACAGAGACAACGAAAAATTGAAACGTTAAAGCAATGAAATGGCGGATAATATAAATCAGAACCTCGACTCGATATTTGCAGGATATTATTCCGACTGGATGTCCCAAAGAAGCCGGGGTATTCAAAAGCAATAAATGATGTAGGGCGTGGGATTGTCGCCTCAAAAAGAGGTCGCGCAATTCCAAAAGCATAAACTTTAAGATAGCAAAAGTTGTAAAATATAAGAAAAAATATCGAGATTTTTAATAAAACACATTATATTATAGTAAAATCGAGTCTCGTTATTGTAGCGTAACAAACAGAGACGATGTATGCCGTATAGAAATTCACTCTTATTCGAAATGAGTGTGATGATGCTGCGTTGCGTTTTAAGATGAATGAATGTTTAAATAAAAAAAAAAATTTGTTTTGTTTATTGTTAAAAATTTTGAAGATAATTCGTGAATGATGTATTTTTACTAATAATTTTTATTTTTCATCAAGCTGTCTTTTGACATTTTTATTTGTCTCGTAAAATTATATGGAAAGTAAAAACAATGAAGAATTTTCAAGTATTATAGAATACTTCTTATATTTTGAGCACGCAAAAGATACTAAATAATATTGTAATCAATTACAAGAGAAAAAATATAAATATCTAAGTTATACGACATTCATTTTGAACGATAAAGGTCTAATAAAATTAAGTAAAGGTTAAAAATATTTATTTCAGAGAAACAGTCTGTCGTAAAAGAGAGAACAGCAATTTATAAAAAACATAAAATTATTAAGTCAGGAGACCAATTTTTTTCAATTTATTTTATAGAATTTAGAAAATTGAGGGACGTATAAATATTTTGTAGCGTTGACTTATGCGATATACAATATTCATAAGATTATATATTATATATTAAAAATAATATAGTTATATTGTACATGACATTGTGTAATAAACATAAATTATAGAATTGAAAAGACACGATGAAAAACGAGAAAAGAGAAGGTAAAAGTACATAAATTATCAACGATAATGCTGATGAAAAACAAGGCATAGCATGGATTGATACGTTAACTATATTTATTAGAAAAAATAATATACATAATTATATTACTAATAAATAAAAATTAGCGATGAAAATTATATAATTACTACGTAAACAAGTAGAAGCAATATTATCAATAAGTATTAAACTGTTAAAATAAATGCTTGAAAAAATAGTTGAAAATATAATTATATTACCTTGTAGCTTGACTATAGAAAAAAAAAATATATTATTCTCTTGTAAATTTAAAATATTATTTTATATTTAATACGTAAACAGCCTGTTATATTTAATAACAAAAACCTTTTTATTCACAAATAGTGGTATCTATTTTAAAAAATAATAATTAAAGCAATTTACACTGCTACTGAAGTTTCGTGTGCAATAATATATTTGCCTATAGGTGGGTTGGAATTGATGTAAAAAGCAATTTTTTGTAAATTACAGTTTTTGATTTAAAATTTGTAAATTGTTATAAGCCTGATATTTTTTAATTTTTATCTTCTGCAAAAAAAAAATTTACCTTTATTATATCAAATATATATATATATATATATATATATATATATATATATATATATACCGAGTAGCTCGAAATTTCGAGCTATTCGGTAAAAAACTGGACTCGAAAAGTCGAGCCGAGTACTCGGCTTTCCGAGTTTTTTGGAGTTGCTAGACTTTTTCGAGTTGCTTGATTTTTTAAATACTCGTCGAGCCGAGTTTTTCGAGTGACTCGAAAAATCGAGCATTTGGCTTGAACTCGCTCAAAAAACTGGACGAGTCAAGTACTCGAAAAGTCGAATAGTCGCACACCCCTAATATATATAATAAAATTAAACGAATTTTAGACGACATTTGCCGTATAACTTACAATAAAAAATATAAACCATTTAAAATTTATATAGAAACATTATACAGCATCAAGAATATTTTATAAAGAAATACTGAAAATGTGAGAATTCGGAAAAAATTTTAAAATAAAATCATGGCTATATAAGTAATTAATTTTCATTAAAATATAATAATACTAACAGGTACTTAGCTGCTTACATAAGCAAAAAAGTGGAAAGTATAAGCAAAATATTAGTTTGTCGAATAACATTGAAACACAAACTAGATAATATACGCGCGATTATAAAATTAAGGCTATACTGCCGCTAAAGCAATAAAAAGAGCAATACAAATCGTAGGGATTTCAAAATAATACACAAACAAGTAAAAAAAAAAACAAAATAAGCGAGAGAAGCAGTTGCACAAAACAAACCAATCTATCAAATACTCTTGCATTTTATGCTAAAAATCAAATATTACTACTGCAGCCCTAGTAAAAGATTTCACGTTTTTTGAAAAAAAAGAAATGCATAAGCTAAATCTTAGTATAAACCCAGATCATGTCACGGTGAGGGGAGCATCTATATAACTCTTACTATTGTACTTATTGCGATGCTGATTATGTAATAGAGGCAAAGGTGGTTTGAGAGAGCATAAAAGATACCGATGTAAAACGTATGATAAATTTTGTTTAAAAAAAAAAAAAAACAATACGACGTGCTTATTTGATGCACTAATAATTTGCTCACTTTATCAACTAAACTATTAACATTACGAAATTAAAAAAAAAAAAAATACAAAAAACTGCAATTTATTCTAATCGTATAATGTTAATTGTGGGTAGCAATTGCGTAGATGATGAAAAAAATTTATAATGCCTATGTACGCAGCTCCAACCCTGAGAACTCGGATTTATTTTTCATACATTTTTTAAGTCTCATTAAAACTCGTTACTTTCTTCAACTAAAAAAAAAAAGAAAATACATGCGCAAATATATATGTGAACTTATTTACTTTAGTAAATTTTTAATTTAAGCAGTATAATTTTTGTTTTTTGAATGTAATATAACTCAAATTTTTGCTGATATATTACTTGAAATAATTTTCTGCAGATAATTTATACGTAAAATAATTTATCGTAATAGAATTAAATTATATGTTTAATTCCAAGCGAAATGTTAGTGTTTTCACAAAATATTATTTGTAATTACTTTTGATAAAGGTCCGAGTTAAGGAGCTTTGCCTATAAGGTAGTGATATGTAGAGTAATTTTAATAAAGTAGATGGCTATAAAAATATTGCAAATATCTCTTACGTAGTAATTGTAGAGCTCTCGATTGGTCAAACATTTTGACTAAATGTTTTAAAAAGAAAAAAAATCTTATCTAAAGCATTATTATTTTTTTTTTAATTTTTCAATATACAAAACATATGAGTACTAAACGGGTACTTTTGGAGTTTCTCCGTCCATTTTAAATGTTATACATTTTTTAGGATAACGATTTCAGTTTAACACTAAATAGATTAAACAAAAAATGTTTATTATTGAACTGATATTTTAAGATGACAAATCGAGAGATAAATTACTCGTATAGAGCAAAAAAATGTAGAAAAGTAATTGTAGAATGGAGTGACATAAACGAACGAAGAAATTAAAGAAACGATAGTAACGCTAGATGATTAATAAACTTAAGCTTGAACTTATTTATATTACGAATATTTATATATGTTTATATTATTTGTAACTAGTTCTAATACAAAACTCCATTGTGCATTGGTTTATTGGTTATTGATGAAAATAACGAAGAAAATAAAGTAATAAAGAAAGACACCAAAAAAGATAAACGTTAAAGACGCGAAAAAACGTAAAAAGTAAAAAAGAAGTTGCTCATGATAGTAAATATTTACTATTCAGCAACAAAAAATTTTTGTTTTTGTTTCCAGGTAAACATTTGTCTTAAATGTCAAATATTTTACTTGTATCTCTGCATCGGATCTGTCCTTAAAAAAAAAAAAAAAAATGTGCTAGGATACGACATTGAATTGACAACAAATAAAAAATACTAATAACAATGACGTTTCGTCGATGGAAAATGGTAATGTTGTGCGAAAAAAAATGGAAAATAACGTTAATTGAGCATTGTTATCTATGCAATATGACATAGGATGTTTTGTATTATATTTTCATAATAAATAGCAATGTAGAAAAATGTAATTATTGTGTTATTTTATGTGATCCCTAAATTTTAAATCCTATTCATCACTTAAAATTTTTTTTTTTAAATTAATAGTTTCTTTAAATGTTTTATTTTTAAGTGGTAAAATTTTCTAAAATAAAAATATATTACGTTAAAAGTAAGTGATGTTCAAATTGAGAATTTATTTCATCTTAATTTTTATTTCTGCTAATCATTAATTAATAATTTATATTTATCTTACAATTGTAGGTTAATTTACAAATATAACTTTCAAAATATTTTAAAGATATTCTATCAAAATATTTAAAATATTTTGAATTTAAAAAAATTCTATTAAAACATTATAAAATAACATCATAAAATAATAAACTTTGAAATAAAAAATGTATGCATTGAAAAAATGCAAAAAATTATTTTGTAGACTCACTTATTTTTGAAGAAAATGTCATAATAATGCAGCTTTATTTTTCAGTGCGTGACTTTTCGACTGTTCTGGAATATTTTTCAAACATAAAAACATTCATGACTAATGTAAACTTGAAGACTTTTCAAAATAATATAAATATGGAAAGAATAGAGGTTTTTAATTCTTATTTGAACTTCATACGAACATTTTCATTAGTATATTTTTTAAAGTAAGTTAATATACTTTTTTTCAGTTTAAAATTCATCACACGTATATTTAAAATCTATTATTATAATTAAACATCATTTTAACTTGTTCTATCTAAATAACATTATTATACAAAAAATAATTTTAGTAAACTTAAAATTATTTTAATCTATTTTTCATTTAATACAATAGGAAATTTCTAAGTTAATAAAATTCTAATAGAATTATAGTTTATAAATATTTATTATTACGTAAATCATAATCATAAGAAAATATAAAATATCATTTATAAATATTTTATTTTTATTTAAGGATGAGGTCTATAATAATTTTTATAGGACTATTTTGCATAGCAGAAAGTAAATTGACTGATGTTGTAAAAACCGATAAAGGACAAGTACAAGGCGAAATTTTAGAGACCATTATAAAGAAAAAAAAATATTCTTCTTTCAAAGGCATTCCGTACGCTGAACCTCCCTTGCATACTCTGAGATTTAAGGTACTAAAATTTATTTAAACATTTTTTGAAATAATTTTTTTTTAATTGATAATGATTGAAAATTTTTAAAAATTATTCTGTAGTCTACAATTAACTTAGAACGTGTAAATTTAATTTTAAAAGCCCATACAATCAAAATTTCTAAATTCTCGTACGTTGCCATTAATAGAATGTTATTTTATAGCCACCAGTTGAAAAAAAACCATGGTCCAAAGTTTTGTCAACTATCCAAGAAGGACCGAATTGTGTTCAAAAAGATTTTGTTTATCACGACAAATTTACAGGATCCGAAGATTGTCTGTATTTAAATGTTTATACACCAAAGGTACGTTTATTTAGTATATAAATACGTTTATTTAACAAATAAAACCACGCTTGATTTATGCATTTTTTTAACATTTTTATAACAAATATGTGAATTTTAAGAAAGTATTTATTTTTCTTAAATTTCGATTATTCTAAATTGTAGACGGATTTAAGTGGTGCTAAAAATGATCTCAAATCTGTAATGGTTTGGATATATGGAGGTACATTTAAATCAGGTTATGGTAATAGTTCACTTTACGGACCTGATTTTATTGTTGAAAAGGATGTAGTTCTTGTTACTTTTAATTATCGACTAGGACCATTGGGTAAGTTGATTCAATTTTATTCTTTTTTATTTTTTTTAATAAATTATGAATTTTTATAGGATTTCTCAGTTTGAATCACGAAAAAGCAACTGGAAATGCAGGATTGAAAGATCAAAATCTTGTTCTCAAGTGGGTTAAAAAAAATATTGCATTATTTGGAGGCAATCCTAACAACGTAACACTTTTTGGACAAAGCGCAGGAGGAGTAGCAGTCGATCTACATGTTTTATCAGATATGTCACGAGGTTTACATATTAATACCTATCATTTTTTTTTAGTAACAATTGTTAGAAAATATTTTAACAAAATTTTTTTCTACTTTTAGATTTATTTCATGCAGCAATATCAATGAGTGCTTCTCCTTTGTGTCCTTGGGCCTTTTCTACTCCAAAGACTTCTGAAGAAAAAGCTTTTGAATTAGGAAAAAAAGTTGGAATATCTACTACGGATAAGGATGAGTTAATTAAAAAATTATATGAAATACCTGCTGTTGAACTTTTAGAAAAAACTGAAGAGATAGGATCGGTAATTATTGGAAAATTTATATTAAATGTAATCGAATCTCAAAATTTTGTTTTTAAAAATTAAAAATTATTTACTCATGATTTTTTATTTTTTAGTCTAATCCTCCTTTTGCACCAACAATTGAAAATCCGGAATTAGCAAAAGGCGAAGATAAGTTTTTGACAGAGTGTCCTTATCATAAATATGAACGTGGTGATTTTGCTAAGATACCATATTTGACCGGATACACAAAAGATGAAACTCTGCTTTTCGCCGGAAGTACGTATTATAAAAATTATTGAATTCACATATTTTTATCAAATACAAATTTAATTTTTCACTCTTGTAAATGTTTTTATTAAATTTTTATAATATTTATTACAATTTATAATAATAATACAAATTTTATTATTAGGCGTTGAAAAATTCACGGATTATTTAAAATCAGGGACAAAGTACTTTGATGATTGGAAAGAAAAGGGAGGAACTGGATCTTTTATAGCTGCGCCAATATCAGCTCTTATTAACAAGATAACTGGTGTATCAACATCGACTTTAATGACAGTTGTAGAGGTAAATTTAATTTTTTTTTTATTTTCATAGTTTTTATTCTGTTTTTTTATTGTAAAAATAATCAAAGATTGATATAAACAAGTTTTAATTTTAAGATTTATATTACTTAAGTTGACCGTAATGATTTTAATACTAAAATTACTTTAAAAATTTTTCTAAATATTTTGAAACATATTTATAATTTAAAATTATAATAATTGTTATTAAATATTTTTTTTATCTTTCCTTAGGAATCATCTGGTGTCTTATTTATATCAGGAATTGATACGAAGAGACAGTACTTAAAAAAACACAGTAACAATCCTGTTTTCTTCTACCGTTTTTCTTACGCAACTGATCAATCACTACATAAATTATCATACAACATCAGTTATGATGGTTATTATTAAAATTTTAATTAAAATGCATGTTTGCACTCCTTAATACATTATTTATTGATAAAAAAAAAAATATTTTTTAGGTGTGGCACATGGAGATGATTTTGCTTATCTCTTTCACATGAAAGTTTTTGATCTTCCACTTAATTCTGATGATCCAACATTCCAAACTAGAAAACGAATGGTAAAAATGTGGACTAATTTTGCAAAGCATGGGTAAGTTATTCTTACATTTCAATGATTAAATTTCTTACGTAGATTTTATTATAAATCGTAATTTAAAAGTTGATTTGAATAGATTTTTTTTAATCGAATAAATATATAAAATATAAAAAAAAAATGTTCAAAATATATTTGATGCAACAATAAATTTTTTGTTTGTTTCATAGCCACCCAACTCCTAAGGATTCTAAGCGATTAAACGGATTTAGATGGCAAGAAACTGGAAGTTCCGGTTATTATCTTGATTTTAATCAAGATCTGTCGATGAAGAAAAAGAAAAAGAAGACAGTCAGTTTGTACCAAACAGCAAATAGTTGGATACTACCATCTCAAACTGGATGTAAATAAATGAAATAAGTATTTTATAAAGTATATATAAAATTGTACAAAAAATTTAACAACGTTTGTAAAAAAATCATTTTTGTATATACTTGTTATAGATACTTGAATTAATCCACAATAAATCAAAACAAAAAAATAAAAACTAGTTTTTTTTTATTAATTCATCAAAACCTAAAAATTCCTACCACAACAAAATGTTATTTTTTTAAAATATTTACTCCAGCAATCCTATTCATCTTCAATCCTACAGTTAGAATAACTTCACATCATTTCAGTATACCTATATACAATAAATATATAACTCAGGCGGTAAGTATAGTAGTGATAAAGAAAGCAATTTGTTGAAGAAACTAACTACAAGGTGGAGCCTCTAAGTCTATAAGTGTACTTTCTCAATCATCCCTATAATATTTTATTTCTTATAAACTTTTCCTCTTCATTTTTTTTTTTTTTTTAATTTCCCACCGCAACTCATCGCTCATCTCACACCCCTCTAACACCATCACTATGACATACCATAACTTGCTTATGACTCCACTCCCACGTGTATACCTCCATGTATAATAATGCCAATATAAGCAATAGCACAGTAGTTAGTCTCTATCTATCGATTATCAACTGCATATATATAGGTACACATACATACAAACATACATTCCTATCATATTACTTTATTTTTCAGGCTTCTCCACCCACCCACACACACACTCTCTCCTCTACCCTTATTATCCACCCTTCCCTCCCATCTAAATATTCTATTTCTCTCTGTCTTCATCTATGCAGTAACAGGTGTTGGGTCGAGAAATAGAGTACTATCAGTATAGTAGTGCAATATAATATTGTGTTGTATATAGATATATGTATGTTGTATGTACACTTATCCTAGTAGTTGAAAAATCGATTCGAGCTTTACTTCCTCAAACTCTCTCTCTCTCTCTCTCTCTCTCTCTCTCTCTCGATGTTTTTACCCTGGAAATGTTACAAGAGTAAGCAAGATATATACCTATACGTATGAGCTAAAGCAAGAAAGAGATAAAAAATGCGTATTATGTATGTATGTATGAGTAGCCTGTATTATATATAGTGAAAGGGAGATGGTCGAAAGAAATAGATAGAATATAGAGAAGGGTAGTTTTAGAGGAGAAGATATATATATATATATATATATATATATATATATATATATATATATAGTATTATATCTATTATCTTACTCTCGCGCATTTATACTCGATAGTATCATCCCCCTCTCGAAGAAGCAGTCTATCCTTCTTATTCGCATACGGTATAAACATTTCCCCTTCTGCAACTTTACCACCCACACACACATACACATACCCTTACAACACAGAGTCTGCGCAGGAGTCAAAGCTGCAGTGTCAAACAACTATGGGACTCCGCAATATGAGACGAGGCCGAGATGGTTCGCATATATATATATATATATATATATATATATATTCTTTTAAAGGTGTATGTGTGTACGTGGGGGATGCTTCTATATACATATCCATATGTACATACATCCACCTACACACACATAATGTCTCAGTAGTAGGTAACTCGTCGGTGCGGTGGCGTTACTGTTGCTGCTGCTGCTACTGCTGCACCTTACTGCTGCTGCTGCTGCTGCTGCTGCTACTCAGAGAATATAATATATACTCGCAGCAGGGGCAACAGTCGCACCCCAGCAGCCACACCCGCGGTATCACACGCGCGTGAAAGGGTGGCCATGTAGTCTCGGGCGCGCGGCGGTCGCTCTCTCTCTCTCTCTCTTTCTCTCTTTCTCTCTTATACCCTCCCGCATATACGGCGGACAATTGTTGCTTCTGCGCGCCCACAGGTGGTACTCGCTCCTTCTTCTTCTTCCTTCCTTTTTCCTTTTCTCACTCTTTCTATCTCTAGCTTTATTCTATCATCTCTCAAATTCTAATTTATTATATTTTTCACCTCCCTTTCGTCCGATTCCGATATCCCTTCCCTCTTTCTCTCTCGTTCTTTTTAGCATCCTTTTATATATTCCATCCATCCATCCTCCTTTTTCCTCCTCTCCCTCTCTGATTCTTCGCTTTATCTCTCTATCTTTCTCTCTGCTTCATATACCTGACTAGATCTAGACCTTTTAACCATTCCCAGTATTCATCTACCCTTCATGCTTGCAACCCTCTTTTTCTCTCTCACATTCTCTCTCTCTTTCTTTCTACCTCTACTTCAGTCCGACCTGATCATCACCATCACCACTTGTGAAAAATATAAAATTGGGGAGAAGGGCCTTGTTCTACTGAAACACACAAGGCCCTATACTACTTATTGAAGCAATATAAAAGGACGCAGTGATAGAACAGTACGTAAGCTCAGACTGCTGCAGTAGAAAAAAATTGTGCGCGCGCGCGTGTGTGTGTATGTGTGTGTGTGGTTCTGTGGCATCGTATATAACTGATGCGAAAAACGGAGCTGATTTTGCTGAGATGCCATGCATAAAACTAAAAACGAAACTAAAAGCCAGAGAAGCACAAGTTTACACGAGTAGAAAATATACAATTGCAGCCAGTAATGTGTAATAAGGCTATATAGCTGTAGCAGCATATAGTCATATATAAATATGTCTATATGAAAAGGTCAGCACAGGCTAGCCTGTAATACTGGAATATAAATTACAGTAGCAGCAGCTTATACATGTGTCGACAATAAGTGAAGTAAAAAAGGGGAATTGCAAAATAAAAAAAAAATATAATAAAAACAAAAGGCTGCAGTCAAGGCATAAAAGGTCTGCTGCTCAGGTTCGCGGGTGTGGGTATAGCAGCAGCAGGCAGCTCGTGCAATTGATCCCGTAGCCCGGCGGCGGTGGCACCTTCTCTCTCTCTCTCTCTCTCACTCTCTCTTTCTCTCTCTCTCTCTCTCTCTCTATATACATTCCCCTCGTCTTGTGTCTCCTCCATCCCCCGAGGTGTACATCACAGCGCCGCAGTCGCAGGCAGGGAGCAGGGAGCCGCTTTCATTATCGACCAGAAGCAGCGCTGCTTCTACTGCTGCTGTTGGTAGTGGTGGTGGTTGGTGGTGGCGCGTCGCCGGCCTCCCCCTTAAATGTTGAGAGCTTGCGCTCTCTTCTCTTGCACGGAATGTATATATACACATATATCTGTGTATATATAAAACCCTGCAGTAGCCCCTGCAGCCTTTGAGCTTGACAAACTTTACCCCCCTTATCTGCTGCTATACTAACGCCACCACCGGTGCTGCCTGCCGGTGCTGCTTGCTACTGTTACTGCTGCTGCTGCTGCTGCTGCTACTACTAGGTAGTTCTAGTTGCTCGAACGGACCTGTTGTCCAACTTGTTGCTTGGGTTCGGCCCTCTTTGTGGCCTGCAGGCAAAATACACACACACATACACACACAGTCATATATAAATTGTGTGTTTAATGATTGTACGAGTTACTTTGTCAGGTGCTCAAGAGTCCTGTGTCTGTTTATTGGTTACTTTTTCATTTACAGAGCAACTGATGTAAAAGCTCCACCATGTTGAGTTTAAAAGCTTCAAGTTGAACTTTACTCTTCGAACGAGAAAGTGGGATGAAGTAGTATATTGATAAAAATAAAAATAACAAGTGGAAAAGTGTGAAGATGAAGTTAACAGTGAAAAATAAACCTACTGTAAAGGTTAAAAGTGAAATGTTTATTACGTGAATAACGGAAGAATTGACATTTCTTTTTTTTTTTTTTAACATCAACAAATTTTTGTGAAGGACACACCATTGTGTAATATATGTGAAAGTCAAAGTCATGAGATAAAGATAACGGTAAATACAAATTAAAAAAAAAAAATAAAAATGCATTTGTATAATGTAAAAACTCGAAAGCGTGAGAATCGATAAGTAAGAATTCGTTTTTTTTTTATACATGTTGGAATTATATTAGTCTCGTGAAAGTGAAACAAAACCCAAATCCTATATATATAAAAATATATATTCGACGAAAATATAACGTGTGTTCTCCGATGCGTATAAATAAATAAAAAATAAAAGGCAAAGTGTATCTATGTCCAACATACTTATATTAAACGTAACACATATTATACTATAAATATACGAATATACATATATACCAACCTATATATCTATATCGATGTACAACAAGTGATGTACACTCGTGACTTATACATAGCTTTAAAAAGAAGGGTAGAATAAAAAAAAGAAAGAAGAGTAAGGCAAAAAAAAAAAATAAGATTTGTTTAAAAAACAAAGCTTCCAGCCGACAACATATTAATACAACGAAAGCAATACTGCAACAAGATACACATTATATAAGATTGATGAACAAATGTTGGGAGTAATATTAGTTAATCAGAGCTTATAGATAAAAAAAAATTTGTATTATTAAGGTAAGTCGAAAAATTTAGTGTATCTTATTTTTACACAACAAAACGTTAAACAAGGATTGCAGGGTTAAAGGGATGAAAAGGGAACTTATACACAACCCGGTAGTCTGAGAGAATAAGGGAGGGGGGGGTGAGAACTTGCAAGTCGACTGTCAAGGCAAAATGCCGCGCTGCGGAGCTGCCACCACTACTACTACTATATACACCGCACATGCGGCGGCACAAGTGAACGAGCCCATTGATCCGCGAGACTGAAAAGCAACCCGCTTCCTTTCGAGCCCCTTTCCCCTCCTCTCTATTTCACTCACCCAGCCACCCACCCTCGTTGACTTCTCTTCCGGCGATAGCGTGTTTGCTTTTTTAGACGGCTCACTCCCTCGTTTTTTTTTAATTTTATCTATATATTGAATAAACTTGGTTGAAAATATATTATTATGATGAATAAAAAAATAGCTTGGAAACTAATCAATTTGTCGAATTTGACGTTAAATAAAAAAGAAATATTAATTATTATAATATTTATCTATTTATATGGTGATTTAATTAATTAAACAACTTTATTTTATTTTCGAACACTATTTTAAATTTAACAAAGAAAAAAACATTTATTTAACAAATATACGCTATATATCAACAAATATATATTCAAACCAACCTTTAGATATATAAATACAATTTTTTATAAAAACAGCAAAGAAACGCCTCAGCTAGAAAAATGCCGCGCTGCTACATGGTGAAAAAGGCGCTATGCAACAAGTACATAAACAGCGTAGCCAGAGGCATCGAGGATTGGGGTACCCGATACAGAAGTCCAACTCCACCACCGACGTTACCACCACCGCCGCCTCCACCTCAACCACCACCACCGCCACCTCCACCTCCACCTCCAGCGCCACAACCTACGGAGACCCAGACAAAACTGCCTGCACCTAAACCTAGATATGCTTCGCCGCTAACCTCAGGTATGAGATTATGCTTGCTTTTTTTTTTTATTAAAGTATAGGATTTTTAAAAAGTGTTTTATTTTCATAATTTTAAATTGTAATATTTTGGTTTAGAATAAATTTTAATCAAAATTGTTTGATTAACGATAGGTTAGGATGTGATGTTAAAATTATTTATTTATGTTTTTTATTACTTTATGTAAATGTGATAAAAATATAACAAAATGTATAATAATTAATATATTTATATTAAAATATTTAATAATTAATGCATAATTTTTGTTTTTATTTACATTTGTAAGATTAAAAATTATGAGATTTCTATTTAATTATAAAGAAAAATTAATTCTAATAATATATTCTAATTTTTTATGTTAAAAAATTTAATTAGCCTTACTACTGTAATTTTTTTTTAAATTATGTTATAAAACACTTTCAGTAATTTTAATGGAAACTTTACAAGTTGTTTATACAGGCAAAATATTATATTGTTGACTTTATGATAATTAAAGGTAAATTTAATTTATAAAATGGAAAAATGTTTACTTGCTTTTGAATATTTTAAACGAAAAATAAATTAATTTGAAAAGTTAATTTGCAATTATAAAACTGTAAAAACAGTATTTATAATAAAGTTGTAGTAAAATGTAAAAAATTTTTAATTCTTTTATGATATAATTTTTTATAAATTCTTCATAACAATCAGAGTACTAATTTTTTTTTAATTTCTACATTTTATTAATAAAGTTCAACTAATATCCATTAACTTTAGACAAGTATAAATTTTAAAAAAAATTTACTAAATTTCAGCCCACAATTTCTCACCAAAGAAAAACGAAGCAGCATCAAATATTGGATCATCGATAGGTCTGCAATCAGAACGAGGCCCAGTAATCGTTTCAACATCGTCCTTGTCGTTAGTCAAGTCAGAAATAACGACAACTACGACAACTGCAGTAGTGGCACCAGCAGCAGCAAATCTTTCAAGGTCTGAATCCAGAGACGACAGACCAATCGTACCATCGCCAGAAAGACCACCTAGATCGATCGAGCAACCACTTGCTAAATCGGCATTTTCTCGACCCAAGCAATCAAGGGTTAATCACAGTTACGATGACGAATCGTCGTCGGTATTGATTCCGAGATCCTGCTTAAATCAGCCTAGCAATGACGTTACGATATTTAGGGACAGGTAAGTTTGATATTTAAACAGCGTAAAAAACTTATTGTAAAATTACATTTGTTTATGTCTAATAAATTCTTACAGGTCGGCAGCAGAAACGGAAGCAGCTCACGATCTGTTGGAGCTGTCGCGTTCACTACCACCGTTGGCCCCACCGAGCGTTGCAATTGGACCGCAAAACGTGATCGAGCATCCAGCCAGCGATGTGCAAGAGATGAGCGTCTATCAGCCAAGCGAACAGCCGATCTATCAAGTAAATACGATCGATTTAGCGATTGCGCCAGCTGCAGCGGCTACGGTATCTGGTAACGTAGCCACGGCTACAACCACAACCGTCTACCATCCGCAAGCTCAGCATCCGCTTATTCATCAAACGGCTGTACCACCAACTAGCATCATTTACGAGCCTGCAACTCTGCTTCACGCGGTGAGATTACGATATATGCTTCTTAATTATTTTAAATATTACTTTTTTTATAAAAGAACACAAGTAGCTATAATCATTTTATTTGTTCGTAACAGAGCCATGGAAGTGTGTTCATCCCTCTATCACCGGTACAAGAGATCCTGTTCTACAGCGCGCCAACCATACCAACAGCAATGATAGCTCAGCCACTTCAGCCGCAGCTGCAACATCCGGCCCAGTCTTTGCTGCAACCCCAGGTGGCTCAAGTTCAGCTGCACTCCCACTTGATAACCCAACAACAATTACCACCTCAGCAGCAGCAGCAACCACCACCTCCACCGCCACCACCTCAGCCTATGGTGATCGAGGCAGTCGCGCCGTTAACGCCACCCACCTCCGAGTGCAGCAGTGACGTGGAGAACAGCAATCCCAACTCCCAATTGAGCCAGCAAGATAAGGAAGTCCAAACAGCACCGGATCTAACTGAACCTAAACAGAGCTACACTTACAATACCCTATTGGTATCGGATGGCAGGTCGAAAAATCGTAAACAACAAGCTCAGCAAGCTCAACAGCCTCAACAGCAGCAGCAGCAACAACAACAACAACAAACGCAGCAGGAACAAACTCAGGAACAGGAACAACAGGAGGAAGATGACAATGATAAGAGTACGACTGATAGTCAGGATGGTTCGAAAGCTGTTAAATATGTTTGCATTGAGTGTGGTAAGTTGAAAAAATATTAATTATACTTGTTATTAGTCTTTTTTTCTTTACTTTGTCGTCATTCTGTTACGTAATTCATTTGTCAATGACGTATTTCTTGATTATTAGATTTACTTGCATTTGATGCTTTTTATTATTTTAGTTTTCATAAAATCAATTATTGAAGGTAAAATCCAATGCTGCGAAACGGAAAGTGTTGAGATAAATTTTAAATTAAACTTTTGTCAATAACGTGGAAACTGTTATAATAAAAAATATTATGTAATTTATGTATATTATATACTGAAATAAGTAATAATTCATTAGAGATAAAATAATTTAATAAAAAGTTAATAATTTAAGGAATAATTTAAAAAAGGAAATCCGGAAATAGGAAAAATATGAATATAATAATAAAGCTAGTTATTTTTCAAAGTGTTACAAATAATTAAACAAGTACTACTCTTCGCTTGTGCACCTAATACGTACATATAAGTTAGACGTCGTGATATTTTTTATAATAAAATCTACAGCAGTTGCAACTATGTGCTGTTGATGTATGAGAAAATATAGGGTATAAATTCTTGTGGGAAAATAATCGATTATAATAGAACTTTAAAAGCACTTTACTAAAACTTGTTTGTTATGTCACTTTATTCAAAGGAAAATGGAAGGTATTTAACAACTTTCAATGAAAATTTAATTGAGTTTTTACAAAATTGTAATTATGTCATCGATATGAGATACAAAATACGAAATTCAGGAGAGTCATTATTAGGGCTGTTAATGACATTATTAATTTTTTTATTTTTATTCAAACATCAGTATTTTCCTTTATAATTAAACTTAAAAAAAAAACTTAATAAATTTAAAGGTCAAATAAAAAAAAATTACTTAATAATTATTATGTACGAGCAGGCAAGCAATACGCCACATCGTCAAACTTGTCACGGCACAAACAAACGCATCGTAGCATCGATTCACAATCAGCTAAAAAGTGCATCCACTGTGGCAAAGCATACGTGAGCATGCCAGCATTGGCGATGCACGTACTCACCCACAAGCTTGCCCACAGCTGTGGCGTCTGCGGCAAGATGTTCTCCAGGCCGTGGTTGCTCCAGGGACACCTCAGGAGTCACACCGGCGAGAAACCCTACGGCTGTACAGATCGAATTTACGCGCTCACATGCAGACTCACTCGGCTGATAAAAATTTTGAATGTCACAAGTGTCACAAGACGTTCGCGCTAAAATCATACCTGAACAAACATTACGAATCGGCCTGCCCATTAAATGATCCTAATGATTCTTCCTAGTCACATAGTACATCCGTCCTAGTTGAGGAAAAAACCGATTCTAATGATGATAACAACAACAACAACAATCATGACTTAAATTGCTTTCCGTTATTGGAACATCTGCAAACAAGCCCATCTTGTATGAATTTAAAACTTGTTTTTAAATGAGCTTTATTTTCTTGTTTGTTTGTTTGTTTGTTAATTTATTAATTAGATTTTATTTATTAAATTTAATCTATTTTGTGCTGAAAGTATTCTTTATTAAGGTCAAGTTAAAAGTTTAAATTATTTATTAATAATTATTTTCAGAAAAATAATTAAATAACAAATCTAGTCTTTTAATAGTCACTTGATTTCGTAACATGTTTAAAATCAATCCTTTATTTTCAGAAAAAAATATAAAGATATTATATTAATACTAAAAGGCTATGCAGATCTATAGATAAATAAGTTTATGGAAGATCTGGGGGGAAAAAAATGATTTCTTGTACCTTAAGTGTTGTTCGGATTGTACCAATATTCTCCGCCAACGAATTTCGAATTACGTATAATTATATACATATGAACATTATACCTTATTATGTATAAAATACATAACATATACAAACACATGCATGCTTACACATGCTATATAATATATTATACATACATACATACCAAATAATGACTGCGTATATAAATATATATGTCATTTTTATAGAGATTATTTACTATATTGTAACCTTCTTCTTGTTACATTTATAAGATCAAGGTTCATATAATGAAAAAAAAAGAAAAGAAAAATTCATTAAAGTTGAAAGGAAAAATTTATCGAAACAACTAATTTATGATGCTTATTCTTTTTGATAAAAATCTTTAAATATGTAAGTTGATGAAAACTAAAAATGATAAAAAAAAAATACAAAAAAAAAAGAAGATATTCAATAGAATAGATGTAAAAATAAAATATCGTATGGATTATGCTCAAACTAAATAAAAAAATAAATAAATAAAATAAAATAACAGTCAATGCAAAATATAATACTCATACAGCGATTCAAATTTTGAACTAAAATTATAGCCCTGTTAGCCCCAAGGGCAAAATTAAGTAATAAGTAGTACGTAATTGTCAATACAATGTAGAATAATGAAATAATAAAAAAAAGAGTTTGTTTCGATAAAATTTTGCTTTCATAAATGAAAAAAGAAAAAACATGGTTTACATGTATTGTAGGTAATGAAGCTCCGCACATCGTATTAACGAAAATTTTCTTTTAATAAAGGGAGACAAACCAGTTTTTTTTCTATAAACTGGCTCCTTACGGCTGAAAAAAACGCCGAATGTCATATAATGATGCATTTCAAATAAATGATCTGCATGAAAACTAAGACATTATAAAAGCGCCGAAAACATCGAATCTCTCCAACTACCGAATTTTTTCGTTTTCGCATTTTGTCTATGAAACATTATTATTTTATGAATTCTTGAATTAAAAAGTTAATTTTTTTCAATTTTTTTTTTAATAATTGTAAAAAGATTTTATTTCTGTGATAGATTTATCTCTTAAGTTAAGAACGAGGAAACTAAAGTACAGAACGTTAAAAGTATATCATAATTTTTTACTGACTAAAGCTTAATTTATTTAACTAAATTAAATTGTACATATTTTTCTAGTCATAAATTGAACAGCATTTAATATGTATAGTGATAAATTATTTTTACTACCATCATTGTTATTTTACTATTTGATAATCACTATAAATTTAAAAAAAATTATACGCTCATATTTTAAAATCTTTCATCTCCGCTCACTTTTGACCCACTGCTAGAAGCGTTTATATAAGATCTTCACATAAAAACAAAAAATAGTCTACAATTACCCAAAGCTCGTTCTCTCTATTATTTTGGCATTTCTCATTTTTTTGTGAGAAGAAGTAGAGGTCGGGTAGAAAAAAAGGAAACACTTTTTTAAGACGTGCTATGACGAGCGAGATAAATACATATATACGACAGAGGGTGAACCACCACCTGTTGCGAGAATCTGAAATAGTCGAGGTACATATACTGACCAAAAGTGATTCGTGTAAGATAGAAAGAGAAGGTATTCTGAGGTGGACTTTGGGAAGAAGAGAAGGAATGGGAGGGGGGGTTGGAAAGTCCGTCGACAAGTTGCGCGTACGCCTTTGAATTATGGAACGTGTTGCGCGTGGCCAAGGCTTTAAGCTTTAACTTTCCTCCTATACTAAACTGCCCGCAAGTTCACCTACATTTAGATATTGTGGATCATTAAATTTGAAGATCTTTATAAAATTTTTGCTTTTTTTTTAATTCTATAATTCTATATATTTAATAAAATATAATATTTTTTGAAATAATTTATTCATTTCTAGTCTTAAAAGGGGAATGTCATTATGTAAAGATATAAGGTGCTAATTATTAATAATTTCGTCCATGAAAAGACCAATCACAAAAAAAGTCTAGTCTTTAAAAAAACATTTTTTTTACTAAAATTAACAATTTTAATCACTAAACTGTACTTGTTTTAAGTTTTCCCTCGTTCTTAACTTGATTACTCAATTAACTATAATTTGCGAAAAAGAAAATTATCTTAAATAAATCATGCTAATTAAAATTTTTTTTATTTATTTTAAAATGATTATACGGTAGTTGAATGGTCCAATGAAAAATGTTGTAGTTAAGGGATATATCGTTATACCCTTTTATTATAAAACTTACCTCTAAGTCAATGCAATAATAGCAAACGTTTTTTCATAAGTATAAAAAAAAGAACAAAATCAAAGAGTTCTAGTCAAATAATATTATAAAATTTTTTTTGGAATTTTATTAAATAGTCTAGTCCTTTTTGTAATGACTGAAAGTGTTAAAGGCGAGCATGAAATTTAATGGGAGATAAAAGAAGCTCAATTTTTCACTGGGAAAGTGAAAATTAAAGCAGGGTCAAATGCAAATTTTATTTCATTTTTCAGCAAATTCACTTGAACTTACTAACTAGTAGTTGTTATAAATTTTTGTACGTATACGTTAATTTTGTATTAAAGCTTGATAAATTAATTATTTCCAAATCTCATTTTTTGAAAAGAGTAAAAATTAGCAAAAAATTTTAATGTGTGATAAGGGATATGCTCGATTTTAGAGGCAAAAAAGAATAACAGCAATTTGTCTGGCTGCGATGTTTAGCCTGCTGGTACGCAGGCCTCTTCAGGCTTTATTGACAAAAAAAAGAAGAAAAACAAACATATATAGATATAGTCTTTACAATATATATATATAAAAAACATAAACACAACACACACGAACACAACTTCCAGACATACATATATATATATATATATATATA
>JAPYZE010000986.1:0-27583 GCA_030522805.1 Leptomastidea abnormis
TGCAGCGCAGGTGGATGGAGCGTCGTCTTACACATGTTGTCACCAATGTCGCGTGGATTGTTCCATCGAGTTGTGACCATGAGTGGTTCGCCTCTTAAACCTAAATTATTGCCAAACAATATGAGTGATATTGCAAAGAAACAAGCCAAGTTTGTTGGTTGTCCTGCAGGAGATGATCTTGATTTGATGTTTGAATGTCTTATGCATGTACCGGCACAAGAGTTTGGTAAATCGATTTCAAAGTTTAACGTGAGTTGATACTACAATACTCGTATTTGTAATTGTAAGAAAATGAGATAATTTTAAATGTATCTATTTTCTTAGGAATTTTATGGTGATCCAATTTTAATATTTTCACCAGTTGTCGAGCCTAAGGTACCAGGTCTCCAACAATTTTTACCTGCTCAACCAGTCGATATTATCAGGTCTGGAAATTTTAATCATATACCATTGATTGCTGGTATTACTAAAGACGAAATCGTTGGAACTGTTCTAAGTACGATTTTAAAATTTAAAATAGTTAATTATCTATAAAAACATTTTAAATTAATAATTAGTTATTATCACTTTTAGGAGCTATACAGTCAGCAGAAAAAGGAAACGATTCATATTTTCAAGATTTGAATAGAGAATAGGATCGCGTTGCTCCTATAATTTTTCAATACGATCGTACTGGTAATAATTCTAGAGAAGCCAGTAAGGCTATCAAAAAATTTTATTTCAACGACGAAGCAGTTGATCTCAAAAATGCAGATAAACTTGCTCAGGTATTTGAAAAAATAACAATTTTTAATTTTATTGCTATAATTTATAAAAGATCGTAAAAAATATTGTTCTAATTTGAAAATTTTTTAACAGGTATACGCAGATGCAATTGTTGGATTTCCAGTACACCGTTTGGTAACTCTTATGTCCCAGTATAATACAAAACCAATGCGTTATTATGAATTTGTTTATCAAGGTAGATTTAGTCATCAGAGATATAGCGATACCAAAAAACCTTATGGTAAGTTACATAGATTTCTACAATTTTCGTTTAAAATGATTTAACTGTAATGTAAGACTACCATCTTTTTAATTTATACAGGTGTTGTTCATCATGACGATTTAATGTACGTTTATTACATATCCTATGCATTTCCATTCTTTAATGGAACAGCACCTGAGATTCCTTTAGTCGAAAAAATGACGACAATTTGGGCAAATTTTGCTAAAACTGGTGAACCCATACCTCAGGATAATGAAATTTTTCAAAATGTTACTTGGGACGTTTTTACGCCACAAAATCAGAAGTATCTTGAAATTGATGAGACGCTTGTAATGAAAAATAATTTGTTTGCTGATAGATATGCGCTATGGGATAGTTTGTTTCCGTTGTCATCTTATAGCGAACCAGAATTGAATTGAATATTATTGTAATAAGTAATTTTTCTTCTAATTGTTAAAAAATTATCTTTTTTTATTTGTGTAGAACATAAAAAGAAATATATTGAAGTATTATCTCAGCACAAATGGCATTTTTATTTTTTTATAAATTATAATTAAAAAATAATGTTTCGAAGATTTTGTAATAATTTATGTATTACATATTTAATGAAGTATTAACAATTTTTTGAGTTAAAAACTTCTAATTAATTAAATAGAAAACATTTTTCACCAACTCTTTATTTTAATAATCGACAATTTAAATACTTTAATTATCAAAAACAGACAATATTGATATATTTTTACTGAAAAAAAAAAGAATACAATTTAATAAATAAAAACAACGTAAATTTATATTATTAGCTTTAAAAAAAAAACTTTCTTTAATTATTTAATGCAACATGTGTACTATACTTTTACATATATATTAAATTTATCACAGAGTTATTTTTTATAAAAAAAAAAGATTATAAAATATATTCTCAATGTAAATAGTTCTCTTATACAATATTAATAATTAATCTACCCTTTTAAAATCCTCTATTCCATTAAAAAATGAAATTCTTAATACACTCTCAATTTTATAAAAAAAAATAAAAAAGAAATTATTACAAAAAAAAAAACTTATTGAAATAAGGTTTTATGTGTTTTAAGTTGATAAAAATACGCTTAATCTGGACGGATTGTAATATGATTGAGAAAATTGTCTTCGCGATGTTTTTACACGAGAGAGCTTATATTTTCGGATCGGTTGACTGAAGATTGACAAGATTCTCGCTGAGCTCCCAAAATTTCTTGCCTTTAGCTGGATCGGTAACTCCTGTTGACAAGGTGCTTTCCTATGAAAATCAAAATTTATTTAATTAAAAATAAATAAAAAATTAATATCTCAACAATAAACAGTGTAATAAGCAATCCACAAAACTCACGTGACAATCAATAAAGTACTTTCCGCTAACAGTCTTGAGTTCCTCGGCAACAGCAAGATGAAGACTCGTCTGAGCTCCCTGTTCCGGAGTTTTAAAGAAGGCCTTGACGATAAGCATGAGACCCCAGGATAATGGAGCTGGCACGTTGCGCCAGATGCCACTGTCGATCATACCGGGATGAAGACAATTTGCAGTTACTCCGCTACCATCGAGTCTACGTGCCAACTCGAGTGTGAATACGATGTTCGCGTATTTCGATACGTAGTAGAGGTAAGCTGGTAGTGATGTTGTTGGATTTACGTTGTCGAGGTTTAGTGTTGCTAGACGGTATAGTTCCGAGGCGACGATTACTATGCGGCTTGGTGCTGATTTTTTTAACAGGTCTGATGATGATGAATCAAAAAAAAAAATTTTGTGTTATTAATTGTTTTTTTTTTTTATAATTTATATTTTTATTACGATGAAATGCTAAATAATAAAAGAATGTTTACACATCTTTGATTTTAATTTATGGTGATAAAATTTTTAATATGTCGTTACTTTACTTAAGCTGTTTTCTACCTAAAAAAACTTTAAAATACCTTAAAAAAATTTAGTCAACTCATCTCAGAATCAATTTTTATTTTTTCATTAAAACCGTTTCGCCATTCTATTGAACGGATTTTGGCTAGAGTTTGCGCACAAATGACTCAGACGACTGATGCCGGGAATCGAACCCTCAACATGTAGATTCTGAAACCGATTCATATATCGACAAAGCCATTCTATACATCACTTAATTACGAACTTTTTTAAGTGGATAATTTGTCAGATAATGAAGTTGATTATTAAAATTTTGTGCCAGAAAAATCCTATAATTCAAAAATTTTAATAATTTCTTTTGCAGACTTTACTAATTTTTTTTATTTTATTACAATTACACTCATTGTGTTTTTATGTGAGATTTAATTTAAAAATTAGTATCACAATAAATAAATAAATTAATTAATTTGTTTTAAAAAAAAACCTAATCATACTATTCATTAAGATCACGGATAAATATTTCTTACAATCACGCATATATATAATTGGTCGATTTTAACAAAAACAGAATAAAAAAAAATAATCAATCATATAAATTTCACGAATAATCACGTGTACAACCAAAGTATTTTAATCATAAAAGATAATAGAGGAAAAAATCGATATTTTTTATACTATCTTAATTCTCCGTTCTTATATGTTATTATGTAAATCGATCTTCATCATTCTTAATGTTTATAAGTTTACGAAAAACTGACCTACATAAAATTATTACAATCTTATTATTCATTTACATAATCGAATAAAAATATAACTATTTTCTTCTAAAAGTTTTTAAAAAAAAAATTATACATAAAAAAATCAATAACATACCAATAAGCAAATGAGTAAGTAAAAACGGTCCATAATGATTGGTAGCCATTGTCATCTCGATGCCATCATCACTGACAGTCTTACGGAACATCTCAGCAGTGCCAGCATTATGTATGAGAACGTCGAGTCTACTTTCTTCTCGGTTAACTTGCTTAGCGAAATCACGTACTGAATCCAATGACGATAGATCGAGTTTACGTACGACCAGCTGATCGTTTTTCGTTTCTTTGACCAGCTCATCTGTATGTGTAAGAAAATGAGAAATAATTAATTTTCTTTTTTATTGATGATATATTTTATTTTTGGAGTGTTAGTTGGGATAATTAGAGAAAAGGAGTAATTTGGAAAAGACAAGATGTATATTTTAGGTGATTTGGAAATGTGTTTTGAGATAGTAAGTTTTATTTTACTTCCTAGAGTTTTTTTTGTGGGAGAGTATTGTCTGCTTTAGCATTAATGCATATTCATTATTTCAAGTGATACTAATTGTATTCCGGTTGATTTTTTTTTGTGTGAACTTACAATACGATTGAATTAAAATTATCCGACTGATTGAATATTGTGTGATTATATATCGTATTTTTGTTTTTTATTTTTTGGTTAAATTTAAAAGAAAAAAGATTGTTTATTATTATTTTAATTTTTTAAATTGTAGTAATTTTTTTCTGAATTAAAAGTCAATTATACAAGTACATAATGATTACTTCCTCGTATTGCTAATTTTTTTTTTTTTTTTAATTTTAGCAAGAAGATACAACAATAGGTATGCAAAAATATAATATATTCCAAGTAACAGATATCAAGTCAATACGTAAATTAAAGGTAGATAATAAAAAAAATCTCGTAGTAAAAAAATTTCTCTTGTATACTTTGACTTCAAATAGGCTTTAAAAAGAAAAGAATGTTTTTTCAATACGTTAACATATATATTACATTCTTCAAAGAATACAAGTTACATAAAAAAACAAGTTGTAGTAATGCTTAAGTGACAAGTGATTAACATAAAGTCATCAATCATAAGTACATACATACATACTCAAAATAGCACTTTCGGTATAAACATGAATTTCTATATAAGTGCAATAAGCAAAAGACACTTCTTGACTTCTTTAATTATTTATTTTTACACATCTCAACATTTAAAAGAAAAAAAAAATCAGCTTTCGAAATACCGTATAGGTATATATACTACACAGGAGTTACGAAGAACGGATGAAAAATTTCTCCGTGGCGAGTTTCGAATCAGAGCGGTTAGTGTTCGATGTGAGAGTATATATACTTACATACATATAAACTTTCCGTGGATCAACACACGATATATATCCTATATACCTATCTCGCACACGCGAGTCTATTTAATTGCTTGAAAGGTGCAACGACACCGGAATCTTATGTGTGCGTGTATATGGGGAGGGGCGAGGGGGGGGGGGAGTTTCGCGTGGTTTGGATTAGTGTAAATACGATGGTTGGCTTTCACTTTGATAAAGGAGATGCGCGATTATTTTTTAGTTATTTATGCTTCGAATGTTGATTTTTGTTTTCTTTTTTTTTTTACGGAAGTTTTGATATGTGTTAAAAATTGGTGTGTATTTAGAAAATTTGGTCGTTCGATTTTTTAAGGTGTTTTTAATATAGGTATTATGTCTGGTTGTAAAAATTAACATTTTTTTTGAGGATATGGTAATGAAATATATATAACTGCATTTTTTTATTTATGATGATATTGGTTGAAATGTGCGAAATTTAAATATTGAATGAAATTTTTTTTGGCGAAGTGCTTTTTTAGAGATTTCTAAATATCATGCAATTAATTTATTGTGCTAATCGAGACAGTTATTGTATTTAATTTTAATTTTATTTTTTTTTTATAAAAAATTCAAGGGTTTATTGAAAAATAACAATTTATATAATTTCCCGTTGTAAAGCTTTCTTTTAGACTATTTGAATAAAATTTTAAATTAAGTATAGAAAAAAAAATTGACGATTATAAAAAAAATGTATTCTTACTCGAAGTTGTAAACTTTTACAGTTATATTCATCACCATCACCAAGAATCATTAACTTTCAATCAAGCACCAGCAAACTCAACGTTGACATTACCAGACCAAAATACACACCCACACACACACACAGAAAATAACACATCAAATATTACCACACATTATAATATATGAACAAACTTAAATCACAAATAAAATTACCTCTCAATTTACTAGCAGCAGCAACATTCCTGCAAGCCATAATAACTCTAGCACCACGTTTAGCCAAATCCTTAGCAGTTTCACGTCCAATGCCAGAGGTGCATCCGGTGATAAGTACAGTCTTGCCCTTCATACTTGCTTTGCTCTTGCAAACACCAGTGCTGAGATAGACGTAGAGCCTCAGTAGACAAAGTAGAAAGATAAGACCTGCTATTGCTGCACCAGCCAGGAGTACCAGTGCTACGATCGAGCAGGACCAAACGTTTACGTACTGCATGCCGATCATGATGATGATGATGACGACTGATTTTTTTTTTTAATAAACTTGGATGCTCGTCCTAGGACGATTTTTTTTTTTTATGGTGTGCGTTGGTTGAAATTGAGAGAGATACAGATATGCTGATGATGACGATTTTGATGGTGGTGATGAGGTGGTGGTTCGAGAACTACTGAAATGAGACTTACTTGATTGATTGATTGATTGCTGTGGGAAATTTGAAAGAGAGTTCATTGAATATATATATTGTGTGTGTATGTATGATTGTGTGAAATTTGTGTTTGGATTTTGAAATGTTTATTTTGAAAGATTTTATTGGGTGAGAGTTGATGATTTAACTTGATATTAAACATCTATTTGTGTCACGAGTATAAGTTGGAAATAATAATATTTTAAATATATATTATACTTATGATGTTAATAATGAAAATTGTATAGGTTTGAAAATCAGTCAATGTCAAAAAAAAAAAAAAATACAAAGTTACATTGAGGTAATGTACTACGATAACACACACTGGACATTAGAGACTATGTAGAATTGGTATGATGATGATATAGCTTGATGATGAAAAAAAAAAAATAGTAAGATTAATGCTGGAGCTTTCTCAATCTTATTCACATTTCCCGGATGTTATTACGTTCTATCTACGTTCGCATTAAGACTTGCTTGCTTATTTGATTTTTTTTTTATTCTTTTTTTTTCTTTGGATGTGCTAGAAGTGAAGAGAGTTAAAAAAAAATCAATTGAGTTTCGATTGATCTGATTGATTATTTTTTTATTTCTTTATTATATTCTTATTAGATACTAGATTTTCGAATTCAGTTTAAAATTTATTAAAAATTTTTTGGTTTTTTAAAAAATTATAATAATTTTTTTAACTGCACTTAAATAATAAGACTTTTATAGTTTATAACAATTAATTATTAGCATTTAATAATAATAATAATAGTAATGATTATAATAATTATAAAAATAATATTAATAATTATAAAAAAAAAAAATAGAAATACAATTTACGAATAGTAGTTAATTATCTTGTAATTGTTATTTACATTTCTTAAACCATCAATCAACTTTTTCGAGGCATAGGCAATGCATGACATGCAAATAGATGCATATTATGGGTCAGAAATAACGTCTGGAATGTACGCAATAATAAATTTTTTTTTCATCATTTTTTCATACTTAAAACGCATTTATAAACAAACTTTCAAAATTAGAAATGAAAAATTACTTTTTCTTTTATCTTAAATACATTAAAATTATCTGTATAATAATATGATTTTTATAATAATTATAAAATTAATAGATTTTCATAAATAAAAAAGTTTAATTGATTATTTATATATAAAAAAAAATACAGTTGACTATCACTTTGATGAATAATTTTCAATTATTGTTAAAAAAAAAAATTATTAGATTATTCACATTAAGTGAGATCAAAGAATACGTATATGACAGATTTCGGAATGGCATAGTTGGCTGCGCGTTAGCTTTGTAATCTACAAGTTGTGGGTTCAGTTCTCGGCGTCAGTCAATTTAAGTAAATGTCTTTCGAGTATCGAAATACACTTATATTCAAGTGTCAAAAAGATTTTAAAGATTTTAAAGATTTTCGCTTTAAAATGATTCATTGTTTTTATAAATAATTAAAAGCCATATTTCTCTATACAATCACGCCAAACAAAATTTTAGCACCAGCAGTGGGTGAAAGCCTATTTTTTGTTTTTTTTTTTTTTTCAACCGTATCAATCATTTTAACAAAAAATATCGTATTTTTTTAAACTTGCAAATATAACATAATATATCGTGCCGATTGAGTAGAGAATCAAGTATATAAGTATAAGCGAAACCTTGGCCGTAGGCACACTTTATAAGATGTAAGTATAGAGACTTTCCAAACTTTCTACGCGGCCAATTGCACTTGTGGTTAAACTAGCAATTGTATGTTGATCTCTGCTGTATGTGAGAGGAAAACGATGGTAACAATAAAAAAAAAAAAAAAATTGTGGAAGCTGAGACTAGACGTCTTTTATAGTAAAAAAAACCGGTTTCGTGTATGTGCCTACGTGTTATATTATGTCTGGTCCTATATCCGAAATCTCGCTTACGTTTTATATCGCTAATTTTGGCGATTTAATTATTTTGTTTTGTTGTAATTTTTTTTTTTTTATATGTATGGAATGGATATGTTTTTTTTTTGTGAGATTTAAATCGTAATGCGTTTTATGATGTTTTTTAATGTGTTTTGCATGAAATGTGATTTTTTTTTTCTTTCGTGGAAACAAATTTGTAAAGTAGTATATGGAAAATTAAAGTTGAGTTTTTTTTTTCGTAAATAATAATTAGCAAAAAATTGTATAAAAAAAAGTGGTAGCGATTACAGTTAAAGAAAAGTTATTTATTTTCGTGATTCGTCAAAGTTTTATTTTATGTAATCTTTTAGCATACACCATGCTATTGGTATACTGTATTTACATGTATTCTAGAATGTGCATTTTTATTTTTATTATATTTTATAGTTTGAATTGAAATTGGGTTATGTGGATTTAAAAATTATTATAAATAAATATTTAGTTTTATTACTTTATTAATAACTAATAATTATATTTTCTATATTTTACATAAATCATAAAATATGAAAGTTCATTTTTAATGTGAAAGTCAAGTTCAAGTTTCATGTTTCGAAAGAATTTAATTTCATAACTTTCAAATTTTATCTAAATGACATATTTTGATAAGCGATTTTGAAACGTTACAATTTTATTTTCCAAATCCATAATTGTTTCAATGCAGAATTGTTTATTTTTAATATTAACAAAATAAAAAAAAAAAATAAATAAATAAATAAGAAGAAAACTTTGAAAATATAATATTGCCTTATCATTAAACAATTTTACCACATAAAATATTTATTTATAATTATTTATAAACGTTTAGCTTACAATAATTAATAATTCATTGAACAATAGAAAACTCTACAATTAAAAACTATCAATTAAAATGTATAAATCATCAATAAAATTACACATCCACAAATCTATAAAAAAGAATTAGAAAACCCAACACCAAATTCCACTTACTTTTTAAAAAAAAAAAAAAAGCACAGCACAAAAAATATGTATATATCCCGATCTTCGCTACGTCGCAGCTGGATAACGTCTGAAAGTAAGTATAAGCTATTCCGTTTACCAGACCACTTGCCAACATCGCAAGCATTACGGTACCTCAAGTGTACTTTTCATGGTGGGGGAAGAGCGAACGGGTGAGCAAACGAGTAAAAGAGAGAGAGAAAAAAAACGAGATATAGGAAGAAGTGAGTGGAAGTGGAGGAGATGACCAGTCGCTGCTGACGATTTCCCCACCTGGGCTTGGATATATGCCTATATATACTGTGCTTGAAAGCAGCGTTCACCAAAGAGGCGAATATACTTATATACCTATACATCGACGGGCCTTGAACTTTCTGGACCAACGTGTCTTTCTTTCTCTCTCTCTCACTCTTTTTCCATCCTGAGAGAAACTCGCTTGCCATGTGGCGAGTGATTTCTTCTTCTTCTTCCTCCTTTTTTTTTGCATAGAGATACATATAGTGTATAAGTATGTAGCAAAGTGTTTTTTGTGTGGGTATAGGTATGTGCGTGAAATGAATTTCTTATGATTTTTCCGGTTTTTTGGATTATATTTGTTGGGTATGTGAGATAATTTTTGGCTTCTGAGTATATGAGATTGTTAATTTTATGGGTTGGTTTGGAGAACATTTTAAAATTGTGAGGAAATAATAGGATAATTTTTTATTAAAAAAAAAAATTAAGGATAGAATTGAGAAGGAAAAAAATATACGCTATATGTCGTTGATAATTAAGACTTGTTAAAGAAAAAAGAGTGTAAAAACGCTTATATATTATAAGTATAGTATTTTCATTATTGAGTAGATTGGATGTATGAAAGTTGACGAGAGATATACTTATAAATATCGATGATTACTGTCTAATGAGATGTCGATAAGTAGTTAATTTCAGATTTTCGTTTATTTCTTTTTATATTTCTATGAAAAATAACAAATAAATGCTACTAAAATATTAGATGTAAAGATGACGTGTGGGTTTTTGTTTCTAACATTATCATTAATAAAAGTCGTGATATAAAATAATTTGTATATTTTTATTAGTTAAAAAATATAATGGATTTATAAAACGGCAATCGAAAGTCCAAAATCGTTACAAACAATTAAAGACTTAAAAAATATAAAGTTGTCTATATAAAAACATGATAACATCAGCTCAACAAGACCCTTATTAATCAAGGTATATACCTAAACAATGATTTTACAAAAAATTTAGTTCAGTTAGAAAAAAAAAAAACATATTGACATTATTGGATATAGACTCGGAAAATTTTCCACTTATAGGTCCGTCCTATTTATGTCAATCAATATTTACAAGTACTCGATGTAAAAAAAAAAACAACAAACAACAAACTTCCTCTTCAATTTTAAAGTTACCAAACAAACTTTTTTTTCTCACTACATATGTTTTTACTCGCATCACACTCTTTAATTTATCCGTCCCATTCCATTTTATGAATAATTAAAATAAATTACAAAGAGAATATATTATTAAAAAAGAATAAAAGTAGGACAAAAAAAAAATATAAAAAAAAAGAAAAAGTAGAAAATCGTGCGAAAGTATCTCTCTTTCTCTCTTCTCCATTAAATAAATGTGAATCTTAAGAATTAAAAAGAAAAAAAAACTGATTAAATTTGAATACGTGGTTTCCGCGCTGATCGTTGACCAAAATCAATACCAAGTCTTGCTGTGCCAGCCGAATCTAAACGATGTCGATGCCTGGTACCGTCAAGTTCACATTGGAGACTAGCTATTTTCGCGTCCTTAATTTTCATTGTACCTTCGAGAAAAGCGACTTTGTGTCGTAATGTTTTTATTGATTCCCAATGTCTTTCGAGATCTTCTAGTGATTTTAGATAAGCATCGCGTAGTTGATTGTCTACTGGTTGTTCGTCTATGTCTGATTGGGTATGGTATAAGGATAAAGATATTTTTTATGATTTCAGGATATTGATTACTGATAAAAAAAAGGAACGATGATTTTTTTAATGTTACCTTTGTGATGGGATGGATTGTGATTATTGTCTTTAATCTGTACGCTGTGTGGCTTTTTTGAAAACCATTTCCAGAAACAAAGGATCGTTAAAACAATCGATATGAAACCGGTTATCAAACTCAATAAGAAATCGAACACCTTTTTGAAAATCGATTTTTCCGAAACGTCATATTTGTAGAATTCAGATTTTGATCTCGCTGATAATGACGATACTACTGTAATTTAAAAAAAATAAAGCAAGCAATTATAAAAATTACAAAATACAGTGTATTATAAAAAAATCCAAGGGATTTTTCACTTGTGAAATCGATTTTATTTTATAGTAATTTTCAGCTATTTTTAGCAATTACAACGATTTTAAATCGCTTAAGCGATTTCACATCGATTTCAATCGATTTAAAACGATTTCATCGATTTTTTCAGAGAAAAAAAAATCTATTTAACAAATGAAAAATTCCTTCACAATTTTAATAAGTATAACAATAACCATGTTCATTATCTGAATTAATATCCTTAGCATCCTTATTAGCACCACCACCACCACCACCGCCAACTTGCTTATCGTGTAATGTTATAAGTACACGTTCGATTGTACCAGGTGTAGAATGTGCAAGTTGATCAATAGTCTCGGGTGAAAGTCTCATATCGATTTTAGCGAGAACTTTGCGATTTAGAAGATTCCAGTTTTCTTTTTTGCTGCTTATACCGTTGACTGTTATGTAGTTGTTGGCTGATACCAATTGTGGATGATAATGTTTTAGGATATCCGACATCAGAACTGTTAATATATATTTAAGTAAATAATTGCGTTTTAATATATTATTTTAAAATTTTATAAAAATATTAAAAGAAAATATTTTCTCTATTTTCTTGGAAATTTTTAATTAAATAATTATTTATTTAGCAATATTTCGTCAACAAAAATGATAATGAACAAAATAAAATTTATAAAAATCAATGAAACGTTGTACAAAAATTTAAAGATATATATATATATAGCATATTATTACATGGCAATGTAAGAACCAGTTGTTAATAAATAATTAAGTTAAACAAACAAAATAAATAGCTCTTCTTATTGCTTATACGTGTTTAAAAGGTTTACGTAAAATTGTCTCTCTACCCCTTGTAACAAACATAAATTTCCATACCAGCATCAGAAAAATCTCGTGCTAAGCTCTTGGTGTAATATTTCTTGGACAAAGGCATCTCATCAATCCAATCAAGTACCTCATCAAGTTTGATCGCCGACTCGCTACCCTTAAATGAAGCGACTTCGCTACGCTCTGACATCTGCTCTTCTCGTGCATGTTGCTGATTTTGTTGTTGACTGGGACTTGCTGATATCTCGGGCATTTTTTGATTAAATGAAGGTTTTTATGTTGAGTTTGATTATGATGATGAGAGGATTTTTTAGAATCGTAGTTATCTAGCACAGACTGTCCTTCTTGATTTCATGGTTATTTACCGAATTTAATTTTTTTAACTTGATTTATAAACGAGAATTATTTTTTCTTTTTCTTTTTTTTTTAAGTTAATAAGTTGAGATATTTTTTTAAATAGGCTGGTAATTGAAATAATTGTGATTGTTTGTTTATAAAAAAAAAAGGAGTTTTATTTGGGTCTCTGTCAAAGCAAAAAGAGAGACACACGGACGGTCTTGGGAAGTTTGCGAGGTTACAGAACAGCAGCGAGTCTTTTTTATTTTTTTTCTTCTGAAAGCGCCTATTTTGCGAATTTTCAATTTCAGATGATTTTTGTATGTGTGACTAGGTAATCAAGTGTATCAAATATTGATTGCATTATTATTTAATTTTTTTTTCTTTTATGAATAAAGAAAAATAATTAAAATAATATTTTTAGAATAATTGAGAACGAGTTTTTTATAAATAAAAATTTTTATGAACAGAAAATAATATATATAATCAGATGTGCTTTCTTGAAAATAAATTAGGTTTTTTAGTAATTTTTTTTAATTTTAATTCTTAAAAAAATCATTTTTTGAATGTAATCATAAGATTGCAAAATTTGTATTAATCTTCTATAATTTTAATATATTTTTATATATAAACCATGGCTTATTAGTCTTATTACATATTTTACATTTTGCAAAATGTTTAACATTTTTATTACGATTATTCGACTTGAATAGAAATACTACATTTTTAGAATCAAAAATATTACTTGAAAACTTTAAAATCGCCATCAAATAATAATAAAGTATTTTTATATTTTAAAGTTTGAAATAGAATTTAGTAAAAATTATTTGGGAAAATATTCATAATTGCAATAAAATTATTGAAATAACAACTTAAACGGATTCATAAAAAAAAAAAAGAAAAAATAAATCAAGTATGAGTTAGAAAGATAAAGATTTTCAATAACTGTTTAATTTTCGACTGACTCAAAGAGATCGATTTTAAAAACTAACTCAAGCAAATATTATATTTAATGATAGATTCGTTGTATATACGATGGAGATTTAAGCCTTATATTTTTATAGATAAAAATAAATACTTATTCTTATCGTATAAAATTTTAATATATTCCTAGAATTTCTACCACACGAGTTGGTTTTCCTTTCAACTTGTTCAATTTCAATTTTAAACTTTCCGCGTAACAACTCCTCTCTTCCCCACCACTTCACTTGAGCCAATAAAAAACAGCGCTGCCAAACGGCCGCAAATTCATTGATTCGCACTTTAGTGCACTTTATTATTTTCCGCTTTGCCGGCTCTTTCGCAAAACATAAATAAGGTTAGATTGTCCTTTTCTTGTTAAGCACTATTTTGTACGCACTAAACCACGCTGTGTTTCTTGAAAGAGTGGTGCGTCTCAGATTAACGTTCTCATCACCACGTTATTCTCATCTTCGGTGAATTATTAAGTTAGTTACAATGTCCGAAGAAGAGCAGCTTGATTCTGGAGGTGGATCTTCCTTACAAACGTCCAAGCGGTGAGAATTCAGTTTCACGTAAAGAGAGGCAAACGACCATAGCGTCTCATCGCTTTCGATGGACTTTCGGCTTATGTATGGCTCAGGACTTCAATTCGATCATGGAGACGCTTTTGCGAAATCTCAAGTTCAAGTACGTCCTCTTCTGCATTGCTATTACTTTTGTCATCACCTGCTTCATCGGCATTACACCTATGGGAATTGGTAAGATTTTTTTTTCTTTAATTTTCTATTGTGGGGTATGTTTTTGGGGGGAAAGCAAGATCATTTTTAGGCTATGCACGTTTTATTGCTTTAATTGATTGGATATCATGTTTGTGTGTATTATTTTTAAGATTGATTTTTGAATTTGTAATGTGATTTTTAAGGGGAATATTAAATTTTGAATAATGATGTGGGTGTTTTTGCAATTGCATCTCAAGATAATGAGAGTTTATTAGATATCTATGATTTTTATTGTAGAAGAATGTAAGTGTAGTAAAACAGTGGAGTCTGAACCAAATGAACGTGCTGCTCATAAAAGTACACCCAAGCAGCATAAACATCGTCTAGCTATACTAGTGCCATTTAGGGATCGTTTTGAAGAGTTACTGATATTTGCACCTCATATGAAAACATTTCTTGATAAACAAGACTTAGATTACCATATATTTATTTTGAATCAGGTACTTTTGTCTTATTAATTTGACAATTCAACAATTTGAGTTTGAAAAAAGCTTTAATTTTATGAATTTTTTTATTTGGTATCAATATAATAAAATCTTATTGGATTTACAGATAGATAAATTTAGGTTCAATCGTGCATCGCTTATAAATGTAGGTTTTCTAGAAGTGAATAAAGATTTTGACTATATAGCTATGCACGATGTAGATCTTTTACCTATGAACAATGATTTACAATATTTTTATCCTGAAAAAGGACCGTTACATATATCATCACCAGAATTACATCCAAGATATCACTACCCAACATTTATTGGTGGTATTTTATTAGTTAAAAGGTATTAATTTGATTAAATTAAAATTTTTGATTACTTTTAACATTTTTAAAAACTTTATATTACTTTATTACACAGAGAGCATTTCTTTAAAGTAAATGGGATGTCAAATAAGTATTGGGGATGGGGTTTAGAAGATGATGAATTTTATGTAAGACTGAAAGAAGCTGGACTTAATGTTACTCGACCACCAAATCTTCCAACAGGAACTCATAGTACTTTTAAGTAAGAAAAAACTAAATAAAACAGTTTGAATTTGTTTACATTGTAATAAATATGATAATTAATATATTAATACTGTAGGCATATTCATGACAGAAATCATAGAAAAAGAGACATGACAAAATGTTTTAATCAAAGAGAAGTCACTAGAAAACGTGACAGACAAACTGGTTTGAACAATGTGTCTTATAAGGTAGAAAAAGCAATCAATGCTCAAATAGAAAATACTTCTATTACAATTTTGAATATTTCATTGATGTGTGACAAGACTATTACACCTTGGTGCTTGTGTGATGCAGTCAATATTATGAAGGAAAAGAAAACTAAAGATAATAATTTAAAATCAAGTAGATAAAGACTTAAACAGTTACTGTAAATAATTTTTTAATGACTCTGGTTATTGACATTTAAGAAGGTGAATACTTTTATGTGATTTGTTAAGTGTACATATAGAAAACTAAATATTTTTATTAATAATAAAAAATTTATAATTATTAGTGACAATTAAAAACTATTACAATAAATAACTAATTTGACTTAAATTACAAGTTATTTATAAAATATATTTACACAAAAAAATTTTGTACCCTTAGCAAATATTTTCTTAAAATCATTTTATTATATTGAGCCAACGTTTTGAGAAAATATTTTCTATATTTTAGTAAATTATTATTATTTAATAAAAATGAGAGACTAATTTTTTTTTTTTTTATAATTGCTAATTGCTAAATTTCAAGTCAAGTGCTAATTATAATAAAAAAAAAATTAATAAAAATTTTTTTTTTATGTTATAAAAATGTTAAAATTTTTAAAATTTCTTATTTTTACATTACTTTTAAAGTTACATAAATTTATTTTTAAAAATAAAATAATTTTTTTTATTACTAGTGAACAAATTTAAAAACAATCTTTTGTTGTCATATTATTAAAATAGTTGACAATCTTTTTTATAACCTTTTAATTCCATTATAACTTCAAGTCATCATTAAACAGCATATAAAGTAACAATTATTTCTTATAATGCCTATTCCATTAGATGTGGTGAAATGTTACAAATATATTGATTTACAAAGTAAAAAGTACATTGAAGAGTTGAGACACTTAATAAAAATTGCTAATGTAAGCTCAGATCCAGGAGCTGTACCTCACATAACCAATTGCATTCAATGGATGGCAAATAAATTAAAGAGTTTAGGTTTCAATATAGTTGTAAAATCTCCAGATTACAAAAAATATAAAGTAAATACTTAATTATTATTTTAATAATTCTCTGACTTTTTAATATGTAAATATTTATATTTTTTCAGGGAAACAAGCCCAATGTTATTATTGGTACTTTAGGAGACGATCCTAAAAAGAAAACTCTTTTATATTACTGTCATCTTGATGTACTAAAATGTGTAAGGTCTGAATGGAAAACAGAACCATTTCAATTAACGGAAAAAGATGGAAAACTATATGGTCGTGGTGCTGCAAAAATGAAAGGTCCACTGCTGTGTTTCATCCATGCTATTGAGGCTTACTTGGATTTGGGGATTGAAATACCTATAAATATCAAAATAATTTGTGGTAAGTAATTTAATACTTATAATGAGAAATCAAGTTATATTGATAAAATATCACAAGTTTTTATAAATTTTAATTTTTTAGAATCAATGAATGAATGCCAAAGTGCAGGATTGCTTAGTATATTAGATGAAGAAAAGATGACTTTTCTGCCTAATGTAGATTGTGTTCTGATGACAGACAGCCATTGGCTAGGCAAAGACTATCCTTGCATAGTATATGGCATGCGAGGTGTTTGTTATTTTAGTATGACAATCGATGGGCCTGCCAAAGAACTTCACAGTGGCGATTTTGGTGGCATTGTCAGAGAGCCTATGCAGGATGTACTCCAGATTCTGAACAAGTGAGAATATTTGATTTGATTAAATATTCTTTTCCATCTTGAACTAAACAGTATATAAGACAGTATATAATATATTTTTGAGTAATATTGCAATGCAGCAAAGATAGTCAAATCTAATAAATAGTGTGTAAGAATTTTATCATAAATTGATCTGCTAGATGTTCAATATCAATACATCGTTATTTCTTCAAGATACAGCAATGCAGATGGCAGATCGCGTTCCTCTCCTTGGGGTTGCACGACCTTGTCGAAGCTTTTTTAGGCGGGTGGAGAGGCTTAGCTCAGTGGGTCATCAAACTTGAAAATCGATGGGAACGCTTGTGCAAACGATTTATTCGTAGCCCACAAGGGTTCCCTCGAGAGCCGAATGTTCTTAAACGAATTGAAGCACAAGTATGACGACTCGCTGTGTGACCAAGAAGCAACCCCTCGTCGAGCTTTGCGGTGAAGCTCGACGGACTCACACACTACAGATTCATCACTTTTACACTTGACACGAAAGAACATTGCAGTCCACGTGTTGCGGAGCAAAGGCCTGTCGTTCCGACGAGTTTAGCAAGTCTCGGCCCAGGCAGCGTCCAGAGGGTACAGCCTAAATCTGGGTTTGACACTCCCAGGCCGCCGGATAGTACAGGGGCCCGGGGCTGCTTAGCTAGCAAAGCCCTAGCTGCCCTATCAGCTGGCGCATAATCTTGTTCGGCGTAACGGTGCCGGCCAGCGACCGGATTAGGGCCACGTTGCGTCGAGCGGGAGGCTCTGCCGAGGCCACTGGAGCTCAACCTGTGCCGGGCGAACTAGCCGGACGGTTCGATCGGGCCACGTTCTTGCCAATGCGCGACTGACCACGAACACATGTATACACGTACTAAGAATACACAAACTCACCGCACCACAAAACTCCCCTTTAAATAAAAAAATATGAAAATGAGTAATTATGAAAATACGTTTCGAAAAGTGTCTACTCAGTCTAATCGGGAGTTCCCTAGCTCCACAAGCAGTTATAATATGCAGCAGCCGCCGCCGCCGCCGCCCCCGCGACCAGTCGCTTCTTTGAGCGAAACATTGAGCGCAGCAATGAATGCTAACAGTGCAGCCAAGGGCAGCACAGCAGCAGCAGCTTCGTTTGCGCCCTTCTCGCGAAATATAAATTATAGAGATACGAATGTAGCAGCAGCAGCAGCCGCCTCTGATAGGCAAGCAGCAGCAGCATCATCATCGTTGTCTCCCGCAGCAATTGCCACTTCTATGTCGGATAAGGACGATCAGAAGGGCCTTGTGCAAGCTTACGACGAAGCCATTGAGATGGTGTTCAATTCGTTTGAAACCGAGGAGCAGAAGAGAAAGAAAAAGAAATTGAAAAACGCGAGGAAGAGGTTGGCTAGGAAACTCAAGGCCTCCGGTATGATGCCTGAAAATGGCTCGCAGGCTTCGAGTTTATTGGACTCGGACTCGGATTCGGATGACGACGACGATTCGATTAACGAAGAGAAGCAGGATATACTCCCGCAGAAGGACGAGTTTGGCCGAAAGAGGCAAAGAATCGACGAGGAGAATAATGAAAATTTCGAACTTTTACTCGATGATCACGAAGATGATGTCCTCCTACAATTGGATGAAGATGATAATTCTTTTTCGGAGCCGGAGGTAGAGAAGAGGTCTTGGGTTTTTGAGAAGTTGGAGGACGATGCTAAAAAAGAAGTGATCTTGAACGATAAAAATATGAAAAGTGACATTGCAGATCTCGATGGTGATAAAGTGTCTAAATTCACCGATACCTTTCAGTGGATACCTTACAAGTATAAATTCGATCCCCTGACTATTTTGATAACAAACGTCGAGCATCCAGTTAAGAGATTTAGAGGCGACGAGTACGAGCAGTTTCGACAGGCTACAGTTAAAGAAATCGACATAACTCCGGTTAAAATGTGGCCACGATTCGTCACTTCCTTTTGCAAGAAAGGAGCTTTTCTTATAGTGGCAGCCGACGAGTCTTCCAGGGATTGGCTTAGTAAAAGCATCAACAACATCGCTCGAGAGTGTAACTTGGAGCTGAGTATGAAAAACGTAATGGAACTGCCTCATTCCGTAACTGCGATAGCAACCGTTACAGACGTTGACGATTTGGATGTGTTCCTCGGACGTTTACAAAATTTTAATCCCACACTCGACACGGACAGCTGGCGCGTCATCAAGTTTGACAGATTGGGAGCTTCGATGAGGAAAAACGTATTGGAGGTGCACATGTCAGCGAAACAAGCAAATGCTCTTGAGGCCTTGGACGACAGGCCGTTCTACGATCTCGGTAGGGTAATGTTTTTGGTGAAGAGAGAATTGAGCGAGACGTCGTACAGTAATCGATCCTACAAGCCATATCAAGAGTTGCAATCGGGACCATCGCCAACGTCGAACGTTCATCCACAACCCTTGATGAACATACCGATTAAAGCACCACCAAGACAGATAATAGCTAAGCAGCCCTTGTTAAAATTACCTGTGCCACAGCCAGTTCCACAACCTCAACCGTTGATGAGGCAACAGCAGCCACAACCAGTACCACCACCTCAACCTCCGCCATTGATCAAACCTAATCTATCCCAGCAGTCTAATACGGTACCGCTAAATCTTCCAATGCAACAGTCGCAATCGCAATCCCAGCAGCAGCCGATAAAGTCAATACTCAAACGTGCATTGCCACATCCTGTTCCAAAGCCCGAACCTCCCGCACCCTCAATGCAATCTCAACAGTTACCAATGAGCAGTCAATCGTTATTTCATCATCCACCGCCAAATCTACACTCGCAGGATTATTCGCATTTGAAACCAAAGCCATCCGGTCAACAACCTTACGAGCCGCAGCAATCCTCATCGTCGGATTATTCTCATAACATGGCAAAACACATGGGCCAACAGCCTTACGAGCCCCAACAATCGTCTTCCCCGGACTATATGCAGTCGATGTCGAAAATGCTGGGCCAACAGCCCTACGAGCCAAGAAGACCACCCTCGCCGAATTATTCCCAGAACAAATCCATGCCGTCGTCGAACAAAAATCCCTACGATATGCGGAGGTCGCCAACTCCCAAATACGAGCAGATACAATTGAATCTGCCGATCAAGCGACCTTACAAGCCGAGAAGATCGATGTCGCCGGAGATGAATACCCAGCTGCAGCAATCCAATGCTCCTCCGCCTCAACAACAACAACAACAACAACAGCAGCAACAGCAACAGTTGTACAACAAACCGCAGAGGCCGTCATCTCCGGAATATCCGCCAATGTTACCGATCAAAAAATTGTACAAACCACGTAAGCCGATATCGCCGGATTATAGCAAGCCTCCGCCACCAATAAAGGACCGAACTGGGTGGCATAATCATTCTCAAAAGTCAAATTGGCAACCTCCTAAGACGAAGCCTCAGCCGAAGTTGCAAGAGTTGCTGTCGTTGCGACAAGGGAAGCCACGACCTAATCAAGATCAACGTCCTCCGAATCAAGTTTGGCCAGATCAAACGCAGAGACAGCCAGAGCTGCCGTTTTCGCATATGTTAAGATAGTTGATAGTTTCTTCTTTTTTAGATGATTCAAATAAGAATTTTTTTATGTGAGAAGTCATTATAGGATAGATACATTTTTTTTAAATATAATAGAATAATTAGATTTTATTCAGTTATGATAATTTGAAGGAAATAAAATATTAGATATTATGAAGTTTATGAGAATGAAGAACAAATCAGATATTTCCTTTTTTTTTTTAAATTTTTACGTAATGTGAACCAATGATAATGTAAATTTATTGTTGAATTGTACATTTCCATGAAACGACTATCTACAAATTATTTTGACAGTATGATTTGTACAAAATCAACTTTTACCAATATGCTTGAATTGAATATTAAACAGAATAGCATATGTGACAACCAAACACTTAGATTTTAATACTATGCTCATCTTTCACCACCAGCTTACACAAATGCGCTTATTATTATAAGGTACTTGAATTTTTAATTAAGTTTATAATAGCAAATTTTTATTATATAATTTTTTGACAACATGAAATACAAAAATTATAGTTAAATATAAAAAATAAAAACTTGTGTTTATTTAAAAAAATAAACCAAATAAGATTTTCATAATTGAAAAATAGAAAATTTTTTAAAAAATTAGATGAAATTTACTTAAAATCTTTAATTAAATAATACGGTTTTCTTAAGTTATTAAAATGTAAAAAATTAACACTTTTTCTACAATTTTACAGCTTAGTTGATCCTTTCGGCCGCGTAATGATACCACACTTTTACGACGACGTAGTTCCAGTGACGCCTGATGAGGAGGAATTTTATCATAAAATAAAAATGGATGTTAAGGAATACAAAAAAAATGCAGGGGTAGATAATCTTGGACATCGACAACAATTAAAATTAGTGCTAATGCATGTTTGGAGATATCCATGGTTCAATTTGCATTACATTTATCATTCTTGTGAGGATTGTAATCTTCTTAACATACCAAACAAAATTTTACTTCGATTTTCTTTACGGTAAGAATAAACTTTATTTTATTTTTTATTAACAACCATTATTTCATAAGCATAATGATTAAATTTTTAATTGCATTTATTATTTGTGATTTTCAGTATTGTTCCTAATCAAAAACAAGATGAGATTCAACGAACAGTATTAAACTTCGTAAACAATTTGATCAAACAAATTAAAACACCCAATAAAATTAGTATAAATGCAGAACACACTTTGGACCCGTGGTACGAAAATCATTTGCACTGGAACTACGAAGCAGCAAACATCGCAACAAAACAGGTATGTAATACAAAAACTTTAAATTTTATCATCTTTATCAATATCAACCTTAAATATTAAAAACACTCAATCTAAAAAAATTATTCTTACAGGTGTACAAAGAAGAGGCAAGCTTCATACGTGAGGGCAATGGCTTTCCCATCTTACTAAAACTACGCGATGCATTACCGGAACGCAATATTCTCGTCTTGCCAATCGTCGATTGCGAGGCTCAAGCTCACACCGAGGATGAAAACATATCCGTGCGATGTTACATCGAAGGCACCAAGCTCCTTGTCAGCTACTTTTATGAACTTCGTGAAGCTGCTCGTAGACATCGTAAAACAGTTATGAAGAGTCAACAGCGTAACGTGTGCCGAGATAGATTGTAAGAGATGAATTTGTTTTTGAACTTTTTGGGAATTTATTATATAACCCAGTGATAAACAAACAAAAGAAATCTCTGTAGTGAAAATTATAAGCGCGTTTTTAAATTTTAACAAAAGCTGGTGAAATTTTAAAAGTGATGTTTATAGTATATTGTTAGTGAATTTATCGAATCTTCGTTTCATTAAATTTTATGTATACGTGTATAGTTATAAGAAGTAAAATTTTCTTACACTTGATCTACTTACACTTTTATAATTAGATACTTTTTTATTTCATAAGTTAACATTTAAAATTTTTTTTTTTAATTCAACATTGAAAATTAATTATAAGAAATACAGAGTCAAATTTTTAAAATTATAAATAAATAATTTTTCAAGTGCTTTGACTATAATTTAAAACTTTAAACAATTTGTACTATGTTCTTAAAACTTAATAAAAACTGAAAAAAAATAAATGTTCTTTTTTTGAATATGAATTATAGAAAAGGTAACAACGTGAAAAAAAGTAAAATTACAATCTTTTAAATTAATTTTATATTCACACTTAAAATTATATTTACAAATATTTATTTTTCTCCATACAAAATGATATTTTTTCTGAGAAGAAAGTAAATGAAAACAAGCATAATTTAAAATTTTTTTTTTCATCCATTTGCACACGCCAATCTATATACTACTCTTGATTAGATTCTTTTTTGTAATAAATTTAAGAATAACATTGTTTTTATGAAGTAATAGAAAAATATTAAGAATGAGAAAATATTTAATTTATGTAAAAATCATTAAAAAAGATAATTTTTATTTGTTAAAACAAATAATAAGTATATCAAAAGTTTACAAAAAGTAGTTTCTATGAGATAAAAAATTTCTTACACTTTATTATACTCGTTCCAATATATTACCGTCTCAATAATTTATCAGAAAATTTAAGAATTTCTGTATTTGATTTTTTGAACTTAATATGCATAAGAAAAAAATTATGCATCAATTCATTTTGAATTTTTCTTTGGAATTGAAAATTTGTAACGCGGCGGCCGATCCCGCGTTTGCATGGTAAGATCGTTATTCGTTGTAATTTTCATACAAATTTTTTAACTAAAAATAAATTAAATCTTCATTTACTTTGATTTTAAATTATTCATTTCTTTAAGTTCTATTTAAAAAAAATTTGTTTACTATAGTTAGACAAAATATCAGTTTGTAGCCACAGTAAAGCATTAAACAATAGTACCTTGTTTTTACTCAATGCAAATGTAATTGACACCCCATCAAGACTATAAATCAATCATGATTTTTTTCAACAGCCTTATTAAAACTAACAAACTCTTTAAAACTATTTTAACACACTAATACTACGTAGCAATGTTTTCCTCGCACATTAAGTGTCTTCTTAATTCATTTAAATTTAAGTCTTCATTATCACTGCATTCATCAAATAAATCTTGCACTGTCTGCACTACCGTCTCATTTAAATTTTCATTTAGACACTCTAATTCCAGGTATTCAACATTTTCCATTTTAATGTTGATGTTGACAGATTCATGGACACTTGTTACCTCAGTTTCTCTAACTTCTGCATTAGCATCATTTAATTTATCACAATCCTCCATACTAATTTCAACATTCTTGTCTTGTATACTAACCAGCTCTTCATTTTCAGCCTCGTAATATTCCACTTCATCAGGATACTTTTTGTTAAGTTCCTTTAAACTTGGTAAAGGAAACTTGCAGTCCAGTAATTTTTGATATCCTTCAATACCGCAAACCCTTTCGATTTCAAGTGCTCTTTCCAGTGCTTTATCTGTGAAGCTCTGATTACTCGAATGACAGACTACAAACTCATTGTAAGGACTCGTCTTTTCACTCAGCAATTTTTTTCGTCTAAGTAGCGATTGCAAGCTCAGCATTCTTTTTTGATAATTTTTCGAATTTCTTTCCGCACGATCGAGAAACTTTGAAGCCTTGTCGAGCTTCCAGTTTAGATCCTTTATTTGGTTATTTCTACTCCTCACTTGAGACTCCAACTTTCGACGATTTTGAGTCTCGAGATTCAGACTTTTAGTTAGTTCTTTTAAGCTATCTTCAAGGTAATCTACCTTGCTTTTCAAATCAAAATCACTAGCGTTTGCATTAACACCGTTGTACTTCTTTTCTAAAGGAGTTACTTTCAGTCCCGCTACGACTGTAAGCGACTCGATCTCTCTGTTTTTCTTGCTTAGCTCCTGACTTAAAGTTTTCACTTTCCGCTCCATGTCTTTATACATGATCAATTGGCCAGATAGCCTCTCAATCACTTCCGCCTGTAAGCTCAGCTTAGCATTTAACTGTTCCAGAGTCATTGGTTTATTTAGATTTTTAATGCTGCTTACAGTACTTAATGCAGATTTTTCAGCCTCTACAATTACTTTTGATTGGGTACTTGGTTTGCAAAGACCGTTTTCTGGAGAAACCGTATGCTTGGACTTGGGTATACAGCAATCCTGGGAATTTTCAGCCTCTAAATCGTCAATGATATCTCGTGCAGCTTCTTCAAACTGTGTTTCTTCGCTGAGCTTACCTAAAGCTTGATTTGCTTCTTCTGTACAAACAGAATCTGGTTTACTTTTACGTTTACGTTTTGTACCTTTAAGTCTTGAAGATTGTACGTTTGATTTTTCTTTGTTTTTATCTAGGCCATTCTCTGAATCTTCAAGACTAAATGAGCTTTCAGTATCGGTACATGTGCTCTCTGATTTTTTGCGCAAATCTTTGTCGTTGCTTCCACTATCCGTCTCGTTACTGGAGTGACAAATCTCCTGGAGTTTACGCTCAATTTCCTCGTACTCTTGAGAGCTAACACCGTTATCTAAAAGTTCTTCTTTTACCTCCACCTTTACTTCGGATGTGGATTTTTCTGGTCGCAAGGGCACCAATTGAACATTTTCTTTGCCACGCGTCTCCTCTAGCGTTACATTAATCCCGTTTTCGCTGATTATCTTGCCGACCTCACCATCATTCTCATCTGATACTATGATGATGTTCTCAGTTTGTAGACTTTTTAGAGTTTCACTGCTTAGTATTTTGATGTTTTGGAGTATTGGACCACCTATCGTCTCGGCGTTCTGTAAGCAGTGTAAGGTAAGGTTTATTGAGATGTCAAAAAATTAAAATTTTAAATGAATATATAATTTACAAGAATTAATCAACAATTATTTGATATAAAAAATAAAAATTTAAAAGATACAGATTTTTATGACAAAAATTTGATTTTATATATTTAGAAAAAAATAATTTTTCACTTACATGTGTTTGTACATTTAGAATTAAGGAACCATCATTTTCTGAATACTCAAGTTCATATTCCTCTAAATCCTCCAAGGTATCATCGCAGTTTTGAGTACCTGCTTTCAGTCTCTTTTTTGGTGACTTTCTTGTGGAAGTCACAGTGAATATTGAAGGTATAGCACCTTTTTTCAATCTAACTTTTCCATTTGTAGCGCTGATCCACTGACTGGTATCAAAATGTACATGACAGAGAAATGAATTATTTGATGGTTCCCAATCAGCTCTTCCGACTCTCTGCTTCCAAATGTTTCTTAAAGCTGGATCCCGAGGGAAACACTTCATAGTGAAACCCTTTTCACTTCGATTATTGCAGCCAATTGCAGCACAGCCAGGCATTTTTATGGTTTTATTAATAAAACGTAAGTTTCAAAAGTTATTTTAATAACTAAGCCATGAATTAATAATCATTTTTTGTGATAAGATCTGAAAAAAATGAAATTAATTATTGAAAGACTGAACCATTTTCATGATGGTGATCATAATGTCATAATACATAATGCGTACAACAGATTAATTTTTTTTTTTTTTAATTTAAAAATCAATTTTTTTAAATGTTTTCTTCATTTATTGAATAATTATTGTGTTTTGAAACGTAATCGTCTTAATTTATTTAGCAATAAAACAATGAAAAACAAATACTGTGAAGTAATTACAAATAAGTATACAAAAAATATAAAATTCGAAAATTATTAACAAATCATTAAAGACTTAATGAAATAAATAATTAGATATTATAGGGTAGCTAATTTGAAAAAATTTCAAAATTATCAACTGGACTGTTCGAAATTTACCGAAAAAAAGTTCGTAAAAAAAAGAGAAATGAAAACCCACCTTACGCTCGTAACTCGCTAATTATGAACTCAGCATACCCAAATGTCGTTCAACAATATTTCCTCGTAATCCTGCATGAGTCCTGAATAACAAATAAATTCTACATAATTGCTAATTTATTTCCTTCACAATAAAAAATTATACAATACCAAAAATCTAAGAAGGACGCGCTCTAAGGCGCGTTATTATTAAACCTAACCTTTGCAAAACCTTAACCTTAAAAGAAAAAAAAACATATATTGTTGTCTGCCATCTGCACTTTCCCTCTCCACCTCCGACCATCCTGGGAATATGTGTCGACTGCCACGGTTCGACACCTGTGCCAAAACATCTCCTCCCCCGCTCGGATTTTATTATTGCGGCTGTAATTTTTGTTTATTTTTGTGATAATTACCAGAGGATTAATTGGAATTCTTTATTTAAAGCTTTGTGTCGTCTGTTGTGTGATATTTACATTGTTCGATTTAATCGTTTTAAAACGATAAGTGGTGTTGTGTACACGGCTTCAAAATTATTAATTAACAGGTAATATTTCCTTATTTGTTTCAATGCTTATTTGCCATTTTTTTTTTTGGTATTAATTGTTTGATAGTGGATTGGCTTGATTTTATAAGTGTTTGATTACAAAATACTTTTGTAGATAAATATTTTAAATAATTGTTTAAGAAACAAAGTTTTTGTAGATTAATTATTGATATATTTTTGCAGTTGAAGCTGATAAATTTTGTTTATGAGAAGCTAAGGTGTAAATAAAAATAAAATATGGCATCTCTTGGATTGATTGCTAAGACTGTTGAAAATTTACGTA
>JAPYZE010000987.1:0-29207 GCA_030522805.1 Leptomastidea abnormis
TTTTTTTTTTTTATTTGCAGGACGTCGAAAGAGGGGAATTAAAGCAGCAGCAGCAGCGGGAGAATAGCAGCACCAGCAGTAGCAGCAGTAGTGGCGGTATCGGAGTCGAGGGTACAGCAACGGTAGTGGGGCGTACCGTTGGTTATCCTAACAACAGCAACGACCTAACATCATCATCAGCAGCAGCAGCAGCAGAGCCGGTCTCGCGCTGCTCCTCACTTGGCGCTGGCAGTGCTAGCAGCAGTAGCAGCAATAGCTTTGGTTGTGGAGGTGGAGGAAGAGGAGGTGGAGGAACACCTGCCGGCTGCTGCACTGGCCCGTCGTCGTCGTTGGCGATGATACTGTTGGCCGGCCTCGCGGCCGGATTTGCCGGGTTATGGTATTATCTCGGTGCCTTGTTCATCGTCCAGCTTGGATTGGTTGTACTTGTTGCTTATCTTGTATCGGGTGGTAGCTTCAGGTGGTTCTATGTTGCCTTTAAAACTGCGCCACGTGATCTCAAGTGAGTTAATTCTTTATTTTTCATTACTTTCTTTTTTTTCCTTCTTTCTTAATTAGTTTGATTATATATTTTTTGGATATTTTATATTCGTGATCAATTTAATATAGGAATTTTTTTTCTTTCTTTTTTTTTTTATTAATGTGGCGTGATCGGAAATATTGTTCGTGATGTTCATTATTATTAATTTTTATCGAAAGTCAAGGTTGCTTGGATATAATGATTTTTTTCTTATTATTTCTTTTTGTATTTTTGCACATACTTTTTCAAGTTTCCAGTATGTGTAAAGATATTTTAATTTTATCTTCTATTTCTTCTTATATGAAACATAGATACATTTCTTTATGGTATACATATATATGTATAAGAAAGTAGGTTAACGTCGACCTGAATTAGTAGAGAAACAAAATTTCAACTTTCTTCACGATATAATATATAAGTATATATAAATATAGTCCTATATAAGCGCAACATCATTTATTTGCTATCTCTCTCTCCAATACAGTTTTCATTTTACCGTTACAAGTCATCGACTCTATCTTTCTTTCTAAAAGCGCAAATATAATCATTCAACTATGGCATTAAAATAAAATGTCATTGGCCGTTTACCCAATAAATAGTATACGTTTATTTATTCGTAAAAATTATACATGTGTGCAAAAAAAAAAAGAAAAAGAAAAGAAAAGGAAACACTATCGCGGCGCATTATTCATTATATATTTTCCGTTGCGTAACGAATAAATTTGCAACAAATAGACATAATTATAATCATTAGTAATATGATGTGTATAGGATATACAACAACAAACGCGTCTTATCATAATTTACGTTATAATCCCGTTCATTTATAAAGTACATCGCGTCATAGCGTATAAGTAAAGACCCGCCAAAATTACAATACAATAATATTAATATCGCGTTCTATTAAAATACAAAATCAGAATTTTATTCCAATTAATTTTAAAATCATCATACCGTATAGAGTCAAAATACACACACGCGCGCTTGCACACACACAAATATAAAATTTTAGCTGACAAACACGTTTTTCCATAAAAAAAAGTATAGGTAGGCTTCCTTTCGCGTCGATTAAACATGAACGTCGTCACCAGGTTCTCTATATATACCAGCGCTTTCTCCAAAGCTGCTGTATATGCTTTTTTCGTTTTGTATCTCTCCCTCCACCTCCATCATTTTCACCTCCTTGAGTGCATACTTTCTCCAAGCGCAAAATAACCGCTATGAGGCGGTACCAATATATATATACTATATACCTCATCTATACCATACCAGTGTTGTACACCTCTAACCGGCTAAAAGACGCGGCGAGCGAATCCCATAAGTATAGATTCTATATATATATATATTATACACGTTCTACACACACTCTCTCTTACCCCCCTCTTTCTTTTCCTTCCGTTGATCACACAACGAAGGTCGGATTTTTTTTTATTTATACATTTTCAGCGGCACTGTTCGTTACGTAAAAGCCGCGTGGACGCGTATAAACATCACAGCACGCGGATGAGCTTCCTTCTTTCTCTTTCTATACCTATACCTATCTTTATTTTTCGTGTTCGAAAGCCAACGGATCATTAAACCAACTAGTCTATGAAATTATTTTCTTCTTTTTTTTTCTGTTCCTTTTCCGTGACTCTTCGTTAAGTTGATTGTACTACTAATTTATTCGGCTTTTCGAACATCCGAGAAACTATTCTTTTTTTTTCTTTTTCTTTTTCTTGTGGCTTTATATGCTAATGATTGTTTACGATATTATTGCGTATAATGTATATGTTGCTATATTTGAGTGCTAAAGGATGGATGAGGAAATACGTAGTGTTATAATATTAGTGTCGCGATCGTTTGATTGATATGAAAGTTTGATTTCGATTAACTAGTAATGATAGGAGAAAATGTTATTGATGTGAAAATTTATAAGTTGACCGGATTAGAAAACTAGCTGTGCATCCTTTTTTGAAATGTATATTTATATACTTATATATTATACGATTGCTGGAAATATTGATAAATTTGCAAATATAAGTACACGTGCACAATTGTGATTTTTTGTTGTTGTTGATATCGGATGAATTCTAATCAAACAACTTTTTTTTTCATTTCGTGATAACGAAAAGTTTAAACTAGAGTTTAGTCGTTTTTAATTTCTTTTAAAGATTATACGAAACAACTTTGTTATGTTTCACGCGAATAGCAAATTAATGTCATTTAATCTTGGTATAACTACAACAAAAATATGAGGTAAAGGGTTATTATAACAAAAAAATTTTAATGAATTTTAATAAATGTTTTGTCAATCGCAAGTCAAATGAATTAAATATACCTATACATGATAAGATTATATCAAGTTTTATCAATATTGTAATTTTATCGAACTAGTTTTTTTTTTTTTCTATATTCGATATATACAAGCATAATTGTAAACATTGATTTTTTACCTCCATACATGAAAATCGGCAAATTAAAAAAAAAAAAAAATGATAATACGTGCAGTTTAAATACCAACCGATACTATACATTTGTTTTCTCAAACAAAATACCTTGAATTAATTCGATATTCTATATCCAACTATAATCTCTGATCTATACGATCTTTGCAAAAAAAAACAAAAAAAAAACTAAAATAAAAAAAAGCGGATATAGGTACTCGCGTATCGAAGCCTCGGAAGAGCACAAAGCCAATACACCGACTGCACTTATATGTATATCTATCTATACTTATATACATACATACATATAAGTATATAGCAATATACCAATAAGCAGCAACAAGCTATTCATCCAACGAGGCGTTAAGTACGGCGCTAACCAACGTGAACGAACGTACGAACGAACGAAACGCGCGCTCGCGTGACGATAATCAGACGCTCAAGCAATTGCAAGAAGAGAGAGAGAGAATAGAGAGCCACGCGCGAGTCAAGTGCGACTCACAAGTAGTATAAATATATTTATAAGTTAGCCGCCGTGCAATTGAATCGCGCGGCAAGACCACACCGACATTCATATAATAAATATGTATATTATAATAAATATACGCAGTGCGTATCATATAATATATAAACCATTATAATTACCGATTTGCCGTTTTTTTTTATTAAATTAGGAGAAAAGAGTAGGTAGAGCAGAGGGTTTCAGTAGACTGCAGAGAAAATGATTTTTGCACGTGCAGCTGCGCTCGTAAACTGCCATCACCACTACCAATACAATCACCACTACATAATTATAATCATGCAGCTGTTTTTAGCTACCGAGAAATGAAGTCATTGAGCCGCGTTGAGTTGATCAAGTCTGTAGTAAACTTACGTGCATATATACGAATTTGTTGACACGGGAGGTGTAAATTTTTGGTTTCGCATGTTTTATTTTTTTTTTTTTCTGCAACCTGTAAGATAAAGAGAGAAAAAGAAAGAGATAAAAAAACAGGTGATAATGAAATTTACGATCTTGCAAAAGCTATATATAAAGTCATTAGCTTGCATATATGTAAAGGTATAGTGTATAGCTGGAAACTTCGAAGAAAAGTCGCTAATGTCGTGGATTAATGATAAGAGGTCGATCGCGAATACATGTGTATGTGTGTGTCTGTCTGTCTGTGTATCTATATTATCTGCTGCATCATTTTTTCCACGATTTGAAAACAATGATAATAAGAACGATTGCGCGAGCGCGTGGCTCTATTTCTGCAATTGTATATCTATATCATAATACAAGACGAACGGATATTGGTTTGACATGTACTTATAATAGATATTAGTATAATACCGAGAGACGCTCAACCGTTATATGTATAAATCTAAGTATAGTATAATTAATTCCAGGCTCTTCTCTTTCCCTCTGCTTTCGAAAGCCACGTGTCCGGTGTATATTTTTGAACGTATTTATAAAAGTGTAAATGTAGGTAGATATATCGAGATATCGATAATTTGAAATAATATGTATAAATATTGTTGTGTGTATAATAGTATAACTTGATTATTAGAATATGACATATAGATATATAAGTACGGCTCATTGACGTTTTATGATCTTGTTTGAGCTACTGCAGATATTATATCCGCGAGCAGTATAGGGTATACACAAAAAAGAATATACCTATACGTAAACAGATGATGGAAGCTATTACAAAAGATATATATTCTCTCGTGAATATGCAGTTTCTTTTTTTTTTCGACTTTACTTTTTTAAGATTGAGAAAAAGAGTGTATTGGTTGGTTGTTTTATTATTGCGTAATTTAATGCATACGAGACACAATATACACAGACAATAATTTCTTTATTTCTTCAAACAAATAAGCCGTTAGTGATTTTTATTTCGTAATAAAAAAAAAAAGAAATCTAAAGACAATTTTTCGAGTAACTTCTGCCGTAAATTCTTAGCGTCTCATTTCACAACTGGTATTTTTTCATCGTTTTCAAATAGTAAAAGAGAGAAAGAAAGAGAAAGAGGAAGAAAAATAACGGTACATTACACATTTCATTGTAGACATTTTAAATATATATATACTTATATTCGTCGTTTTCTTATGCTGCTATTTTCGTGTATTACGATTTACCATTTCCATCAAATCGACATTCCAATAAAATTTTTATATTTCTTTATTCAACATCTCTTTTTTTTTGTGTTACATGAATTTTGGATGTTTGTTCAAAATCATAGTATATATTCAGAATAAAAATTCTAAAAGATTTTGCTTACGTATTTTTCCATTATACATTTTCAAGAAATCATTTTCAAATGACGTACACACGAATTACACGAAATATATATTTTTTTTTTTGGTCAATTATATTTTATAATGCATTTTTTTTTACATCTCATTCGCAGTAGCGCAATTTAAACACTGTTTCATACAATGTCTTTTTTTTATATATAAAATTAAAAAAAAAAAAAAAGTAATAAAATCTGTCGACAGCTCAGTTAATTTAAAAGAAAAAATCGTAATTATCACGTGTAATATTAATGCCTAACTTCTTTATTATACAAAGCAATCTTATTGATAAAAAAAGCAAGTCACGATATAAAATTTGTACCTATAAATATAATATACACAAAGTCGTAACATCAATGTAAACGTTTTTCTTTTAATTTACAGAGCAATTTCTCGTTACGTATGCCTGCTATGGACAATAAAGGGCCACGAGAAAAAGGATCGTAGCGTAGCTGACATATTCCGTCAGCACGTAGCTCGTAATCCAAACAAGCCTTGTTTCATTTTCGAAGATCAAGAATGGACCTTCCAACAAGTACGTACATACATAAATACATTACAACCTTTTCCTTTTTTTTTTTTAATATGAAATAACGATAAATTAAAAATGAAAATAATTTTTCAATTTACAGGTCGAAGACTACAGCAACAAAGTAGCTTACGTATTCAAATCGCACGGCTACAAAAAGGGCGACGTGGTAGCACTGCTGCTGGAGAACAGGCCGGAATTCGTTTGCATCTGGCTTGGTCTTAGCAAACTCGGTATCATCACACCTTTAATCAACACGAATCTGAGGAAAACATCGTTGCTGCATAGTGTCAGTGTGGCTGAGTGTCATGCGCTCATTTATGGTGCCGATCTGTCAGACGGTACGTGTGTTTGTCTGCTGATTTTGCTTGATTTATTTTTAAGAGGAATTTTTCAAATGTCGAGACGTTTGGACTTTATTTACACGTCAGGTGTATGAATGTATATGAATGTATGTTTTGGTATTACCAAGGATTGACGAAAACGAAACTTTGAACGCGAGTGGATTTATATATACATATATACCGATATCGCACGTTTGAGTGACCTTCGACTTTATGTGTCTATATGTGTATATGTATACCGATTCGGAGACGTGTTCAACGAGTTTTTTTTTGTTACTTACTTTTTCTCTCTTACTCGTTGCTTTGATGGTTTTGTTGCGAGAGAAAGAGTGTAGTTGTTGGAGACTTGATACTGACGTGACCTGCAAATACTTGAAATTTTTTGGGTATCGAGTACTGAGCTAGCTCTATTGTCATTTTCATAAGCGAAGAAGGTTTTTTTATTTTATTTTATTTATTTTATTTTTTCATTATTTTTTTTTCGAAAATTAAAGAGGAAGGATTTTTAAGTATGTCTTATGAGCGACATCGAACGATGATTAATTGTGTGTCTGTACAGCAATGAATAATCACTGTGATTAGAGAACATGTTATTTTTTTATTTGAATTTTTTTATTCTTTTTCTTTTTTAATGGTACAGCTTTTGAAGACGTAATTTTTTTTTTATTGCACATTGAAACACGTATAAATGAACGTGTACGCAAGTTATCGTTTTACGCTTTATAAGTTTGTTTTTACGAGATTATTGCAACATAGATTCTTGATTCGTTCTTAATACCTACGTTTATACTTTATACTGATTACATTTCTGTTTTTTCCTAGTATAGTTACGAAATTTAATGTTTTATATTACTGGCTGAATAACTAAATTTTTCATTTATTTATTTTTTTTTTTAAGTTGATGAAAAATTTAAATTAACAATTTTTTGCGGATAAAATTTCACGCAAAGAAATGCCGATTTTATTTTCCTTAAAGCTAATTATAAGACTAGAAAAAACTTTTTTACAATTTATTTTCTGAAAGTCGAGTTCATTCTTGCACATTTGAATACGATCATATTTCAATGTAACAGCAATAACAGCATTATATATAGAAAAGAAAAATATTTTACAATTAAGATCAATTGCTAGTGCAACACTATTGAATCGTTTAAAATTAACAACACTTATGTAATGTTGATCTTAGTCTAGACAACAGTGCATGTGTTTTCCTACTAGTTATCGTCTCCTCAAGCAATGAAAAAAAATGACTCGTATATTCTTTAATAAACTATTATGAATGAACATTAACATCTCGTTTATAAATAAAATATTTTACATAAAAATTTTTAAACATTTATTATATGTGATACAAAAAAAAAATATAAAGTCTAATAAACATCCTCATTCGTCATTTTTACAGCCGTAAAAGACATCTCGACGTCCTTGGACTCTAAGCTTGCCTTTTACCGGCTGACCGACAATCCAAGTACACCATCGGATGGCTTGAAAGAAAAGGAGCTGAATGACTTCCTGGCGGATGCACCAACGGCACCGCCTATCGTTCAAGACAAGGGATGCTATGGCGACAAACTTATGTACATCTATACTAGTGGTACCACAGGTCTACCTAAGGCTGCTGTTATCACGAATTCCAGGTGCGCATGCATGTATATAGTCACTGCCTGTCTCTCGCGACATACTTTAAACTTTACGCGCACAAATGTTGCTTTAACTCGCGTATGTTTATTTCGCGTCTTTTTTTTTCTTTTTTTTCTTTCTTTGCATTGCTATTAACTGTGTCATGGGCAAGTTGACTCGTCAGACATCTCCTGATTTTATACTGTTTCTTTTTTTTTCTTTTTTTCTATTTAATGTTAATTTTCTTGATTTGGATTGAAACTATTTTGAAGGTTGCGGTAATAATAATAATAATAATTGTATTTTTTCTTCATGTTTAAAAAAAAAAGAAATTTCTGATGGTCAGAAGGGCACAGGAAGTTGCTGATAATTGTACATTTATTTTTTTTTTTTTCAGATTCATGTTTATTGCTGGTGGTATTTATTACATAGCCGGTTTCAAAAGTTCCGACCGATTTTACACACCGCTGCCACTTTACCACACAGCCGGTGGCGTCATGAGCGTCGGTCAAAGCCTGTTATATGGCGCAACTGTCGTGATAAGGAAAAAGTTCTCGGCCAGCGCATACTTCAGTGACTGCATCAAATATAACTGCACGGTAATAATAATCTATTAAAAACGTTGAAAATCTGAATATGTGTGTGTGTTGTGCTTAAAAGATTTTACATTTAAAAACTTAGTACTTTCAAGCATTAGAAAGTTGCTGCTTTCACTTGGAGAGAAGTAAAAGGAAATTATTTTTTTTCTCTTTATTATTTTCTCCTTTTTTTTTGTAGACGGCGCAGTATATTGGCGAGATGTGTCGTTACATTCTGGCTGTACCGCCAAAACCTGAAGATAAACAACACAATGTCCGTACGATTTTCGGTAATGGGCTCAGGCCACAAATTTGGCGTGACTTTGTCGCTCGATTCAATATTCCTCGTGTCTGTGAATTTTATGGAGCTACTGAAGGCAATGCTAATATTGGTATGTATGAAACACATCTTCTTTTAAACGTATTAATTTTTTTAACTAATAAAACTTGAATAATTAACAATTATTTATTCATTTTCAGCAAACATTGATAATAAAATAGGAGCAATAGGCTTTGTATCGCGCATATTACCCGCGGTATACCCAATTTCAATCATCAAAGTCGATGAAGATGGGGAGCCAATTAGAAATTCTAAAGGACTTTGTCAAGTATGCGAGCCAAGTATGTATTAATTCATAATTCTTTTTTTTTGCCACATTAAAAAAAATTAAAAGACGAATGTTTTACAATAAAAAAAGATATTGTATACTTTTGAAATGTATTCAAAGTTTATTCAAATTTTATTCTATTTTTTCAGATGAACCTGGTGTCTTTATTGGAAAAATAATTCCAAATAACCCGTCCAGGGCATTCTTAGGATATGTAGATAAAAAAGCATCCAAGTCTAAAGTTGTCCACGATGTGTTTGCAAAAGGCGATTCTGCGTTTTTGTCAGGTACATATTGACTCTGAGTTGTCAATGCTTTTTTTTAAAAATTATTTTTCACATATCTTATTTTTTTCTTTTAGGTGATATTCTTGTGGCCGATGAGTTTGGTTATTTATACTTTAAAGACAGAACGGGAGATACTTTCCGCTGGAAGGGAGAAAATGTGTCGACGTCTGAAGTTGAGGCCATTGTTAGCAATCTTATTAACTACAGAGACTGCATTGTTTATGGTGTAGAGGTAAATTAAATCATAGATATATTTTATCTCTATGATTAAATCATTTTTATATTTTTTATTCCTGTAACTTTACAAAAATTTTTACGTGCGACATTTTAGGTACATGGTGCGGAAGGAAGAGCTGGCATGGCAGCAATTTACGACGAGAACGGCACGCTAAATATTGCCAAACTTGCCAATGATGTGAAAGAGCAGTTGCCGGCCTATGCCAGACCACAATTTATTAGGATATTAACAAAAATAGATCTCACTGGTGAGTATGAATTTAAACATTTACAAAATCAAATCCTTGCTATTTATTAATTACATGCTGTTTAAAAACAATGATATTGTATAACAGGCACGTTTAAGTTGAAAAAGAAGGATCTTCAAAATGAGAGTTACGACCCCAACAAAATACGCGACAAACTTTACTACCTAGATCCAAAGACCGGCTACCAGCCACTAACGCCGGAGGTGTTCGAGCAGATTCAGTCGGGTAAAATTCGCTTCTGAAAGGACCGTCTGCACATCAGGCTCGTAAGGAGAAAATCGTCCAGGCTTGCCGTTAAACCGACATACTTAAAAAGCCGATTTCACGAGACTTGGTGGATAAAGAATAAAGAAGAAGAAGAGGAGTGTCGGGGAGTAGATTGGGAATGCTGTCCCATGACACAAAGCCGCGTGTCCATTCGGGCTCCGGTAAATAGGGCTGCCGTCGACTTCTCGCGAATCTTTTTCTTGTAAATAATTTTAGCGCCACATAAATAAGCGGTGCTCAAATGACGTAGGAGTGTTGTAAAAATTCGTAACGGGAGGGATGAGGGGGGGTGTGTGCAAGGAGTAAGTGGACCCCCTCGTGCATTTGCTAATTGTACGATATAAGGACACATATATTTTTTTATATAAGCATTGCCGTTGAGCAGCAGCGCGCACCTCGGGACGTAGAGGTGAGCGGGCGATAAAGGGCGAGTATCTCGCTGTGTCTTGTGTGCAAGTGTATGTAGGTGTGCAAAAATTAGAGTGCATGTGATGGTGATTTGTGGGCAAAGTGTTTGGCTTTAGCGCTGTTGAAGATGTTCATATTGTCCGGGTGAGGACGAGACATTCGTGTACAGTTCAAGCGAATCGTCGTGCTTCAGCTTTGACTTTTACATAAAGTGCAGATTCGTCTTGGGTAGGCTATAAAGCCGAATTTCTTTTTTTTTTCTTCGTAAATTTGGATGTTTTATTTTCTCTTCTATTTTCTTATAAATTGGAGACATTGCAATACGGATGTAAACTTTTATTAGCATGTAACTGTAGGATTATTATTTATTTTCATTTAGGAGAGCCTCGAAGATTTTCACCATCTATATTTCTTTTACTCCATGACCTAATTTCATTTTGTACAACTTTTGTATATTTTAATTTGTATTAAGAATTTTTTTTTAACTGACAAGCAATGTTTAAGCGCAATTTAAACTTGGTACAATTAATTAAAAGTTTTTATTTTATTTATGTGCAACTGTGATACACCTGCATCTTACTAAATATTTATAGCATTTTCACTTTTTCCATTTAATTAACATTTTGTTCTTTTTTTAAAAACTTGTTACCTTAAAGACACACGTAGATAATTATACTGTTTTCAATTCCATTTAATATTACAAATTTAAACTGTAATCTACTTTTTAATATTAAGTAGTTGTAAGAATGTTGATAATCAATAAATTCGGTGAAAAACATTAAATAAAAATATTGTTACAATAAAAAGTTACAAATATTTCGAAGATGCAAGTGTAAAAAAAAATAAAATAAATCGTGACGGTGTAATAATATAAAAACACAAATTATTACTGAAAGTTTATTGATTAGTCAGCAAAAATTAGAAAAGACTGTATTTAACAACAGAATATCTTTGTTTTATTAATGTGAGTAAATTAATTTTTATAATCATTTACATGGTTATTTAATAAGTACTGTCACAAATTTTAAGTATTTATTATATTAATATTACTGTAATTGTTATCATTACTACTTATATCACTATAATTATTTGAGAACTTGGTATGGCTCAGTTGGAAGAGTGTATGGCTTCCGTCAACTGAGCCATAATGTTAGTCCTTGCATGCTTTATATGTTCAATCAAAAAGCTTTAAAAAAAAATTATTAAATATTTAAAAACTTTAATGATTTACTTTGACATACAAATAAGTGTAACATAGAGTACATTCATTATTGCAACGATTAATATCAACGATTTTTTTGTCGACTATTGATCAATGGTGAATTTTAAAATATGTATTTTTAGTTTCGATTATAATTTTTGGTGATGCAGAGAGGATCTCCAAATGAAGAATTTATTTTTTTTTTGTCAAATGGGGTATGTGTGCAGCTTTAATGTTGCGATAATTTAGATTATATTGTTGCTTGTTATCTTTTTAGAATAAAAATTTTACCGTTTTTTAATTGCCCTTTTTACATCTTTTTATTCCAAGTGAAATATCGTACTTATCCGATGGATTATGAAATGAATATAAACTAAGTACGATAAATTGTAATAGATACATGAAATACCTTTGACATATACCATAATTTTACGTATTTAAATTGCGACCACACATGACAAAAAATAAAGACAAATACATTTTACGTAATTCTTGTTTATTTAAATTTTATTTAAATTTCGTTACAATCTCAAATTTTTTTTCTAGACTTTTTCAATTTATATACTTATTGTTAAATGATTTCACTTTTTTATTTATACCAAATCTCAACTAACGTGAGTATATATTATAAATCACACATTTTTTAATAATTAATTGCATATAATTCTATGTAATACAATATTTTATAGCTATAAATATTTTTTTTTTAAAGTCTTCACTACTATATTTTATTTATTTATTTGATGATTATTTAAAAAATTTTCTCACGTATTATTTTAATGAAAGCAAACTAATAAATTAAACGTCACTTGGATCGATTTCATCTTTTTTTTTTGGAATTTTTTAAAAATTATTTTTTAATGTTATTAAAAAAATATTTTAATTATGTTTAATTATGTTTATGACATAAATGAAGCATTTCAATGTGTAGTTTATAGTTCATTTAATGTTTTTTTATGATTTTCAGTTACAGTTTTTTTTATTTTTTTTAAATTATTAGCTTTCAATATTTTAAAGCTTGTATCTTAAAAGTAATATTTGTTGAAGAAAAAGAGTGGGGTTTCAATTGTAAGTATCGATATTATTATATATGATAATGGATTAACACAAATTATTGCCAAAAATATATTTATTTACATATGTAACTTTTTGCATACCCTATTGAATAGGGTGAGTTTTGGACCTGTAAAATTATTTGTCTGTCATTTAGACCATTAGTTAAATGCCAAAGCATTAGATTATTACATAATATTATAGTAAGGTTCTAACATAGCTCAGTCAGAAAAGTCGTAGGCTTCGTAATCCACAGATCATCGTGGGTTCGATTCCTGGCTTGTCTATCTTTCCGAGCTTTTGAGCCCTAGCCCGATATTACATTTATAAAAATGTCAAAAAGGCTTTGAAATCAATTTCTTTATGCCTAACCAGATAAATTTTGTTGCAAGAGATGCATAATCTTTTGAAAATTAATAAATATTTACCTTTTAATTTAATAAATAAATATATTACTCTTTATTAATATATTTTTATATTTTTTAAAAATCTTAGACTTCATTGAAAATAAATATTAAAAATCTAAAATATTTTTTAATTATAATCATTAATTTTTAAAAATAATTTTTTTTATAAATTAGACCAATAATAAAATAATGTTAATTTAATTTCAGATACAAAACTGTGTTATATTATTCTTGAAGCAAATTTGAAAAAAACCACGCGGTAAAAAAAAGTGATTTATATTTTGGACAATCAAATTAAAAATCCGTATAAATTTCTAATGTACATATTGAAAAATAAAAAAAAAAAAAATAAAGCACTCGTCCCACGAATGTCAATGCCACAAAATTTATAAGTAGGTAAATATCGGTATTTAGATATTAATGATCTCGCAACGAAATTTAAATCCCATAGATAGGTACCCACCAATCCAATCAGTGTAAACCACACATAAACTGTATGGTGATAATTATAAAGACCAAATGATTGCCCAGCAGAGAAAGAGAAATATAGAGCAAATGAAAGAAGGGGACAATCTCATTACAGATCAGAGAGAGAGAGAGAGAGAGAGAGAGAGAGAGAGAGAGAGAGGGAAAAAGAGGTAACCGGTTATTTCCGCTTCCTCTTTATTTTCTCGCGGTGAAAGGCAGACTGAGAGAGTGAGAATACCAGCTAAAAAAAAGGGACGACACAAAGTTCCCAAAACATCTGCCTTTCATCGGATGCAGTTTCAAACAACAAAATAAAATAAAAAAAAAGGAGAAGAAAGAAAAAAGAAAAATCAAGCTTAAAATATGTCTTTTGGCTTAATCGAGCGCACAGAAATCGAAAAAAGAAAGAAAGAAAGAATAAAGTAAAAAGCGAGCTTTGCACGGTTCGGCAGCTATGGGATTTCTATTTCAGGTTTCGGACACTTGGTACCTATATATAAAAGCCTCCCCCCTCTTCTTCTTCTTGGCTACAGCAGGGCCAGCAGTAGCAGCATATCGTTATACTCGTTCGGATGAGCATCTCTCTTTATTTCTCAACAAAACAACAGAGACGCGCATGCAGTAAGCTCTGGACCGGCATCAGCTTCGGTGGCTGCTGCTGCTACTTAACTGCTCGGTCCGAGTCTGCGGCAATTCTCTTCTTTTCTATATATAAGTATAATATATACCTATACTCTTTTACGCAGATATATACATTATATGTATTTTTAATTTGGCACAACGCAAGTTACACAAAAAGCTATATAATACCAGCTACTCGCTGTGTGGTACAGTATACTTTGTCTTGCACTATGCGGACTAGAGCTGACGAAGCCAGATAATACCGAGAGAGAGTTTAAACAGATCAAGTAAGTATATACTTAAGTATACATAATCGCAATCGAGTGATATGTTATTCGCTCAAGATTTTTTATCGTCTGCAAATTTTATTTACGAAAAATTAAAAAAAAAATAAAAAAATAAAATAGTATGTACGAATTAAGCTTGCAGTTGCTGATATATAGATGCGCAATAGACTGTGATATGAACTTTGTTCTAATATATTCATATATTTATATCTACCCGGTCGATTATGACACGAAGAGATAATAAATAATAAAATTTTATCTTGCATTTCCGTTGTCACATTATATTCTGTTGATGACTTGGTGCAATATGTGTGTACTTACTTGGTACATGTACATACGGAGTTGCTACAAGTAATGATGTTACTGCACTATACTGAAGATGCACTCGTTTGCGGATTCAAAATCTGCACTTTCACGTGGTCAAATTGATATGTGTGTGTTCCAGTGCATAACGGGTTCACCGGTTCTTTTCTTTTTGGTTTTTTTTTAAGCTAAAATATTGAGTGCCCAAGGACATCAGTGTGACTCGTTGAAAATTATATTTAATAATTTATGGGAATGAGTTGTGGTTTGTAACTGTATGTATGCTTATGTGTATGTGTGTGTGTGTCTAGTGTGCAATGGAAATATTTTAAAGTGTTCTTGTTTTATTTTTTTTGTTTAGGAGTTAAAATTAAACAAATTATGATGGATGTACACGATAACCAGATTTAAACAAAACTAGATTATCGCTAATGAAAAGAGAAAAAAAATATTATTATTTCTTATTAAAAAAAGGGAAATATTAAAAAATATATAAATAAATAAATTAAATTAATTACAAAAATCATGTGCACTACTACTCATTACTGTGCTTGTGCTGTTGCGAACGATTCAAAAACATGAGCGTATGTAAAGCTCTTTTTTTTTGTGTACACGTGTCCATGTGCCGCAGTAGCAATAGAATATATAATTATAATCTCGAAAACTAAATAAGTTGACAGCCTAGTAAACGACATTTTTTTTATTATAAGTATATTGTTAAAAAATATTTTTTAACAATATACTGTTTTTTTTGTTTTTTTTTTGTTTTTTTTAAAAAAAAAATATAAAATAATCAATTTCTGTTTAATATTAAACAGAAATTGATTATTTTATATTTTTTTTTTAGTGAAAAAACAAAAAAAATTTTGTTATTACGAAACAATGAAAATGCGTTTTTACGATTGGGATATTTGATAGGTGATGGGAATATTTTTTTTACCTTGTCTATTGTGACTTATGAGACAATTGTCTAAAAAAGAAATCATTGGAAAAAAAAAATTTTAAAGTATATTACAAGAGTGGATTGAATTGCTGATTTGAACATTGAAAAAATTTACGAAGGTGTAAAAAAAAAATTATTTTATTTTTATATAATGGTTCCAAAGATATTTCATGATAGAATCACAACTATAACAGATTTACAATTAAAATTAAAATTACAAAAATTAATTATAAAAAAGCATAATTAAAAAATTGGAATGTATCTAACTATAAAAAAAAAAATAGTTGCTAGAAGAAAATAAAAAATAATTTTTTTTCATAAATCTTAATCACCTAAAAAATTTCACAAGCATTTTAAATAGATCAGAGTAAAATCTAGACTTTAAATTTTTTTAAATTACGTAAAAATTTTTAAATTTTGCTAATTTTTTCATGATTTCAAAAAGTTTGATAAAAGATAAAAATTTGATTATGTAGGTACATTTCTTCAATTGACCTTTACCATTATTTTTATTTTTTTCTTTTTGGTAAAAATGTTTAATTAATTTTTTATTTGATTATTAATATATAGATACTGTTTATGTGTTATAGATACATACATATATAGTATGTGCCTATAAGCGTCGTCATCGCGCGCTTCCCCCTTTCCGCAACTGAAGCATCGCGGGGGCAGGATGTCGACAGGCTTCTACATATACCTATTATAGCTATATATTATATGAACCGTCGTCGGTTGTTGCAAGTGCGCGAGCGCACACTGCACTCTTTCTCTCTCTCTCTTTCTTTCTCTCTTTCTTCGTATGTATATACAACAACATACATATAGAAACACAGACAGCGAATATCTATATATACATAATATAAAAGTGGGGGTTGCAAGTTGCGCGCCGTCGCCGTCGGCACAACCGCATATAATACACACACCCACGGTATAATAGCTGCGCTTCACCACCAGCAGCACCACCAGAGAGCTGCACCACCAGTTTACAACTAGTGCAGTCCAAGCAGTGCGGAAGAAGACTGCTATACTATACATACATATATTTACTTATAAAAGCAAAAATCGACATATTAGCTCTTCAAGAAGCCAGAGCATCGTCAATAGAAAAAAAAAGGCACACATAGACACTTTATTTCTCTCTTTTTGGTGTCACATTGAAAAAAAACCGGAGTGAAAGAGAGAAAAAAAGAAAAATAATACGCGGATATTGCTTGTGATGCGCAGCTGATACCCTGCAGCAATGCTTTTCTACCTAGTTTATTAATTTATTTATTTTTTTTTTTTTTTTTTTTTTTCTCAAAAGTGTGCGAAGCAAAAAGTTCTACGTGGTGTATAGACCAGCGCTGCGGCGTTGGCGGCGGGGCTGCAATCATAATATAATCTGCAACCCCTTTATTTCTACGTGGAAGCGAAATATAGTGAAAGTGAGAAAAAGAAAAAAATCACATCGTTCGAGATTAATAAAAAATTGTGTAAGTGCATGATGATCATGTTGTAGCAGTCACTATAGCCACTACCCTTCTTTAGCTATATTCTACATATATATATAACTATTATATCGCCACTTCCAGGCCCAGCAGAATTCAGGCAAAAATCAATGAGTAGTATAGTGCAAGTTGTGTGTGTATATGTGTGTGTGTGTGTCTTATACATAGGTATATTCACTGTGAGATATAGAAAAATAGGTAGTTGTGCATTGAAAAAGATAAAACAACGGTTGGCGCGATTTGCTATATATAGTTATATATTATAAAATAGATAACGTTAGTACAGTAACAGTCCCTTCGGTTTTTATGTTGTCCGTCTGCATTTGGCATGGTTTCTCTTTTATTATAATACCGATCGATAGCCCCTCCCCTTACCCCCCAATGCTACTATCCCTCTATATATACCGCACAGCCTGTCCCTTCTACTTTGAGCCCAACCCCCTACACAGTCTAACGTATACCTATACACGTAACCACGACGTATAGACACTCGTAGTACACAAGCTGCTGCTGCTACTGCTGCTTTGAATCGACAGCCGAGGACTTGGCTGTTTACACCCTGCAGTATATATAACATAATATGCACATATTACTATACGCAGAAAAGGATTTATTTCAATATATATGTACATAAGTACTACGTTTTAATAAAACCTATACAAAATACGCAAAATATTTATACGTACATACATTGTACATTGGTGCTCCAGTTTATTAAACAGCTAAGGGATTCGTATATACCTATATATTTAATTTTACCAAATCGAATGATTCGTTAAAATACACCCTCTCCATGGAGTTCTGTGCATTAGAATAAATAAACTGATAATAAAATACGCGATATGAAGAATAATAGTGGGTAGAAATAGATAAGGTAGATATAAAATTATCGTTTAATGAAAAAGCTTATATTATAAATATTATGTATTTTTTTTTTTAATATCATCCCTTGTCTTTTGTACTTTTGTAAATTACTTTAAAACATTAAATTTTGTTTTGCGATGAAAATTATTGATGTTTTCGTGATTTGAATATTGAAAAACAAATGATCTTCCTGCATCGTGTTCTCATCTAAATTTACTAGACGAGAATATTATTATAACTGTACATATACATAAAAATAGTATAACGTGTGTGTGTGTGTGTGTCATTAACGCGAGGATATATAATATAAGGGCTTGTCTGTGGCACTGATTTTAACAAGCCTCAATTGCCTAAAGCAAAATGAGAACCCCTACCCCTACTCCCCCTCCCCCCTTTTCCTTACTGCTTAAATGTGTAACGTATACACACATACATATACTTATAACATATTTTATTTTTTACCTTCAACTTCAACATTTGTCGCATAATAATAGACGAAAAAAAGAAAAAAATAAGTGGGTCGTTCATTTTTCATTTGCTCTAGTGTGATTTTTTTTTCTTTTCTTTCTTTTTTTGTTCGTGTAGTTATCATTGGTGTTATTTTACGCGACAGTAGTAACGACTGCGCGTCTTCGATCCGCGCTTCTTTGCAAATATCAGTTAAAGCCTCTAGATAGACCCGTCGAATTTCTGTAACAAGTTAAGTTAACACTCTTTTATCCTCTAACCCCCTTTTATACTTTGTTTTTAAATAATATATTGTGTGATAGTTTTGGAGATTGTATTTTTTTTAAGGTTATTTATTTCTATTTATTTTTTTTTAATATTTATTTATTACCTACCAAAATATCTACTAATTATTGTAAAATTTTGACACTTATCAGAATATAAAAGACAATCAAATAATAACGTGTTTCTACTTAAATTATGCAAATCAGTGCTTTTTTATTTTAAGAAAAATGTGCTTGTGATAAATGTACAAGAGATTAGCATAAAAAAAATTTAAGTTTTAAGTAATACAACGAATTCAATGTTACATTTAAAAAAAAAAAAAAAAACTTGTTAAAGTTTATAATATGCAGTGCGCGAATAGGTCGTAAAGCATGATAATATGACGTTGAAAACATTACTTAGCCTGTGATCGTCCTCGATTTGACACTTCAAGTGCACATGTTCGCGTCATTTCTTTACATTGATCCTACACATTAAAATTAACTAATTTTTAATTTTAAATTATAACAACTTTTTTGATTTTTTTTGTGTGTGTGTGTGTCTACGTGTTTTTTAAATAATGATTTGAAAACGATGATAAACAAAACAATTAAGAAAAACTTTTTTTTTAGGATATTGACCTATAGTCGATTAAACAAATGAGAGTTGACATATATAATTACACTTAAAAAAAAATTTTCCTTTAGATAAACATGTTAATAGTGTTAATACTTATAAGAATATCTTAATTACTACAAATGCGATAGTAAATAACGTTATCAGCCGCTTATACGGAAATATGTCAAAATTTTATTTATATTTTTTTAAATTATCAGATACCTATAATGTATTTTCTTAATTTCGTTAATTTAAAGTAAATTAAAAAGAATGACATTTTAATTTAACCATTCATATAAATAATTAATAATCGTTTACCATCAAGACGAATAAGTAGGTTATTAGATTATGACCCTCAAGAGCTTTAGACACATATATAATATGTGATTACTTTATCATTTGAAAAAACATTTGTTGGAAAATATATCATTTAAAAAATTTGGAAATTAAGCAACTGTGATAAAATTTATTTGAAAAACTATTTAATTTAAAGATATCACACAATAACGATAATTAACTTTATGATTTTAATTTGAAATAATTTATTGCATATTAAAAAAAAATTAATGTTTATTGAGTATCATAGATTTCAATCAAATTGTTTTTGTCATCTAATTAAATTTAGATTAAAAAAGTGCCAAAAGATCGAACTTTTTTATATTAGTTACAAATCCGTTATTTACAACGTAAAACATTTATTGACACGTGTTTTTAACTTAATGCACAGATATTTATTATCTCAAATGCAAAGTATTTTCTTTACTAAGATTATTATTAGTATTAAACGCATCTTAGCAGATTAATAAATTTTTATTTCCAACAAAATTATGAGATATGAGTTATCTTGAATAGCTTCACATCAATAAACATTTATTTATATTTTTATAATACCGCATTGCTAGTCTATGCTTTTATATCGATTTTTTTTTCTTTTATTTATGCAATTTAAATATAGTAAGCATTTAGCATTTAAGTATATATTATCAAGAAAAGACTATTTTGATGTTTTTATAAAAGTTTATTTTATTTTATAAATGCAGCAATGATAATTTTTAAGTATAATAAATAATTGTTCGATAAAATCAAATTTATAAATAATAACATCGAATTAAGCTTATTAATTAGCATTGAAAAAAAAAAAAAATTAGTCTATAAGTAAAATTTTTATCAGTCTAACATTTAAGTATCTTTAAGTATCATTTAAGTATCATTTAAGTATCATTTAAGTATCATTTAAGAAAAATAATCTGACAAGTTCTCTTGGAACTAAAGATTTTTATTTGTTACAAATTCTAGATTTGTACAATTCCACTGTCAATAACATTACAATCATACTTTTCTTAATATTCACACGAAAGAAAAATAAGTATTTTCAATTTTTTAAGCTCTGAAATAGACATAAGATAGAAGGTTTTTAAAATTTTTTTTTTCTAATACTACAATGTAAGTAGTTTTAGATATATGTGCATAATGATATCTAGGTAGCAGCAAGAATAATAATAACATCACCTTTGCACTTTCGCTCAGTGTCGCATGATATATCCATGAGACAGAATAGAAAAAGAAGTTAGGAGAAGGGTGATAAAAGAGGGGAAGGGGGGGGAGGATATAGGTAATAGTCACTCGAATTTTCGCGATGAGCTGCAACCGAGAGTCAATCGAGTATATCCAACTACACCTTTATTATTATTATTAATAATACAGATGAAGCTCGCACAAGCTCAAACTACCCTTCCTTTTCTCTTCAAGGGCGCACGCGCCGATCGTTAAATATAAGCAAACATGTGTGCATCACCTGCGCCTTTATACCTACCTACCTACCTACCTGACGTAGTTTCTATGTTTTTACCTGGGATATACCGGCTCAGTAGTGCAAATTTAAATCCCTCCTTCCCTTGATAACCTGACTATATAGATGATTGTGTCTGTGATACAGAATGCTGTTGCGCGCGCGTGGAGAACACACGAGAAATATGTTATTTTTATATTATGTATATAGATATATTGGTATACCACCACACGTGCGAAGTGCGGCTTTTAATTGACGGGAACGCGTCATTAGAGCTATAGAGTTGGTCCAGTGACGTATTATGAAAGCTTCTCTTTTTCTCTTTCTTATTATATATACGACACGAGTATATAATAGTTATAGGTGGTAATAAGAGGGTTGGATGACTGAGTATTACGTATTATTAGAGGGTTGTTTTTTCTATCTTTTGTAAGAGTTTCTATAATATTATAATTTCAATCGTCATTATACTTAATACAGTTTTATTTATTAATTTGAAGATTTTTTATTTTTTTAAATTAATTGGAAATAAATTATATCCAGATTTTATATATTATCGACGCATGTAAAATTATCTGCAGTGATATGTTAATCTGCAATATAAAATAATTTTATAAAAAAAGATGAGAAATAATTAAAGTTGATAAACTTTACTTTCTTATCCTTCTTGTCTTTCTTCCTTTTTTTTTTTTTTTTTTGCTCAGTCAACTGACCTCGATATTATTTTCAGTTTCGCACAAAAATCAACTTAAATCCGAGACCCCACATCTTGACCCCATATGTGGCGTCTATTAAAAAAAATCCAATCATACATAATAGTAGTAGTTGCAGTATAGTAATAGTAAGAACGTATAACTAATAATGCGCGAAAACACAGAGCTTGCAAGCACACACCCGGAAGACAACAGCATCAGAAGCAGCAGAAGCAAGTAAAGCTGCTAAAGTAAAAGTATATACAGCATAGAGGAAGGTAGATAGGGAAAGAGAGAGAGGGGGTAATTTAAAAAGGCTAGCACATGGATGTACACAGAGAAAAAAGCATCCGCTAGAAGAATAGTAGTATATTATAGTTGGATTGCGGGGAAGCCGTGTCTCCTTCTGTACTATGTGCTTGCATGCTTGCGCGCGCATATATATAGAATACAAACACACACATATATAGAATAGGGGTTACACGAGGTGGCGTGACCAGCGGTTTTATAAGTGAGGGTGGCAGTTTTGTGTGCAGCAGCAGAAGCAGCAGCAACCTTTCGAGGGGGTGGTGTACCAACACATACTTATATAGTATAGGTTTACGTTACATACATGTACCTACATACAGCTGCTGCTGCTGCTGCTGGTAGGAATAAAGTCGCCTGACGTTTGCGAGGGCGAATAGGCAAGCTCCGCGCCGACGACTGACGACCCTGATCTCATATTCCTCTCTTTTTTTACAATAATGTGTGTGTGTCTACTTATACTATCATATAACATGTACTTACAAACATACCTATATACATATACGTATATGAACGAGCTTGCGCACTTACTGTTGCAGAGTGAAAAAGAGAAAGAACAGCAGCAGTAGCAGCAGAGGGAGAGAGAAAGAGACCACAGAATAACGCGGCCACCACCACCACCACCACCACCGTTTGCCCCCGGAGCAGCCGCAGCAGCAGCAGCACTCCGGCCGTGCAGCCCTGCGTGTGCCTCGCTACAGCAAAGCAGCCGGCATGGAAGTCAGACTCGTGCTGCTAGCGATGGCCGTGGCCGGTAGTCTTATGGCCGCTGCTTTAAGCTCGAGGTTTGGCCTCGTAGCTCGACTCGCACAACTTGGTTTTGCTGTCGCTGTTGTACCCATACTCTGGACATATCATCGCAAGATTTATATTATTTTGAGGACATTGCCCAGGGATATCAAGTGAGTCTTGATTTCTTTTTTTTTTTTATTTGGAATTTTTTGGGGGATGATGATTAGTGGTGTGTTGTTGTTTTTTTCGTTTCTACGCGTTGGTACCTTTTTTTTTTTATAGGTGTTATATTTTTTTGTATCGTTATTTCATTTTTTTTTATCGTTTATTTATTGTGTGTGTGTCCTTTTTTTTTAATCACGCACTTTTGTTTCAAAGACTTTGTATGGATCGATTGTGGCCTTTGTTAGGCTTCGCGCTTTAAAAGTAAACTGCTTTTACCCAAAAAAAGAAAGAAAGAAAAAAAATTTATCACCTTGACACTATCAACAAATCATTAAATAAAACTGCTTTTTTATGAATAAAAAAGAAAACAAAAAAATAAATAATAAAGTATAGACATACATTGTAGTTAATAAAAAATTTAAATAATGCTGTTTGCAAGTAAAATTTTATACATTTACAACGTCTTTATTAAATTATGCAATTTTTTCATTTGTTAAAAAAAAATAAAACAAAAAAAATGTTGTACTGGTCTCTAGAGTATATATTATAAATTTTTGATAAAAATGTGCTTATTCTGACACTTTTATTTACGTACATTTTTCTTTCAAAAGTAAGAATATACTTAAATATACATTTCACAGCGACAGCTAAAGTGTAAAAAGAAAAATAAAGCAGATTTGGTAATTTAAAGTAGACTATGTAAGAGAAACGTTTCGTAACGATATTAGAGGCTATACATTCTCATTTCAAATTCTATTTTCCTCTACAAAGAAAAAAGAATTATGAAAGGCTTCCCATAAATATGGAATATTTTTAAAAATTGATTGAAAAGTATGATTTTATACAACAGTATAGATACTTTTTAATAAAATTAGAAGAAAAAATATATCAACTTTATTACTGAGAATAAAATTCAATATACGAAACGAACCTTCAAACAATTATTTTATCAATAAACCATGAAAAATTATCTTGGAAAAAAAATATAACTATTAAAATTTTTTTTTTAAATCAATAGACCTCGCATAAATAAAAAGTACTTGGATAAAACAAATATATATTGAGGAAATGGTTAATTGAAGGGAAGGGAACAGCGTATAGGCTTTGATTAATAAATTAGTCAATAGTTTGACGGCAAATACATTTAAAGGCACATTTAACTGCAGTAAAATGTTAAAATTTTAAGGAAAAATAAAGTAATATATTTAAACAAAAAAAAATCAGATATTTTTTCATAAAATTGGGTAAAATAGTAATTTAAAATTTATGTTTATATGGGTATTTGATTTAAAATATGTAACATACAAATTATAAAGATATTTAATGCAGTAAATCATAGATAATAAATAAATTAAAAATTATCATAGCAATATAAGCATATAATTGTATTTGCCAAAAGTAACTTTAAAGTATAAAATATACTTGATAAGGCAGGTAAAATTGAATTTCGTATGTCTTATTGCGACATTTAATAATAATCAACACATCTGGTAGATGAAATCTTCTAAATTAACATAAGACAATTATAATTAAATTTCAACTGCAACTTTATATCAAGTATGCTTTCTCTTGTTTTATGATTATAGTTTATGCGTATACTAAAACGAAATTATTAATACAAACTTTAAGTGTCTAAACATGCTAAGAAGTTGAAATACATAAAATAATAATATTATATAATAAACAAGTTTTGAGTTATTTTCTTGATTTTAAAAATAAGATATATTAGATTTAAAGTAAAAAAAAAAGAATAATTTAAGATACGTTATTGAGTTGCAAAGACTTTTGAAACTCACGGGTCGCTAAGTTGCCTGCAGCACATTAATCTAGCTCACTCTAAAGTTTTTTAATCAAAGTTAAAAAATTAATTAAATTTTTATTTTTAAAGAAATTCCAAATAAAATTAATATCAAAATTAAATTAACGAAAAAAAGTAGAAGTAAATTTTTATCTACAGATTTGAGCAAATTCAAAAGAATTACATATGCAAATGTTAATCCATTTAATTATCCCATTTAATGTTAACCTGTATACTTAGGTACTGCGTAGAGACGTTATACTTGTTTTCTGTGGTGTAAATTTAAGTTTATTTCATATGCATATTCACCACTTGTTTCTAATTTCAAGTTTTTCAATGTTTTCCCGCATGTATTAAATTAGATAACAAAATTTGAAGTAAATTTTCGATACAAGTGCGAGAAGTAGAGTATAATTTTAAATAGATAATGCATAAAGTTTTCACCTACGTAAATTTCAAATTTAAAATTGAATTATTTGACCAGCTACTCATGCTCATATCCTTCAGATAACATTCGATCCATCACATATTTTTGATATGTGTACATACGAAATCTTTTTCAATAGTTACCTAAAGTCCTTGCAAAATATATAGTGACGTTCAGTTTGAATAAACTTGATTTTAGACTAGAAAGAATTGCATCGTAGTTTATATATTTTCATACATAAAAGTTTTATTACCGTACACCCTCCAATATATATTTATATACTGAAAATAGACAAAGATGTTTGTGTGTTCACTCACGAATTTATCGACAAAACCTTTTTTTTTATCCTTGAATAACTTCGGTTCGACTATATCTTAGTATTTCATGATGGTCAAATTTTTGTATTGTTACGTTGTTTTTATTAATTAATGTTCAACGCCTACCTCTATTATTAATTTTTTTTTAATCTGTTTCTTTTTTTTTCATTTACAGATTTCTATACCGTTATGTCAATGCGGATCGTGAAACAAAGCAATATTCGAGGAATAATACGACGGTGATGAAGCTTTTTAGAGAAAGGGCGAAACTCTATCCTGATAAGCCCTGTTTTATATTTGAGGATCAAACTTGGACTAATGCTGATGTGAGTAATACTTTTTTTTTCATTTTTCATTTATAAATTATCATTGTTTTTTTTTTATCTTTGAATTTATCTTTTTAATATTTTATTATTAAAATATCAAGGTGAAATACGAACAAATTTTATATTAATACGATAATTATTAAAGGATCAAGTTGAATTTAATTAAATATACAAATATATATACATATTTTTGACACGTGTTCTTTTCAATCCTTTCACTTGATGACACACAAAGAGCTTAATAAATTGAAATAATTAATGAAAGTGCTATTGAAAATGATATTACCGCAATTATTATTCTTATATACCTACACTTTTTGTCTACAAACAATTTTCTTCTTATATATAATTATAGAGCTTTTATGTATATGTATTCTTTCATAAAAGCACACGTGTACGTTAAAACCCACGTCACATGTTAACTTCAAAACTGACATTTTTAAAAATATCTCATAATATAAAAATGCTAAGAAAAAAAAGAAAAAAGAAAAAATATATCTTTGACGCGTTAGTCGAAAGGAAACCTTGCCTTATACATGGTTTGAACCCACGTGGCGTTAATATAGATATAGACATACAAATTACAATAGAATCATCAAAGAGATGACGAGCTTTTGAGCTTGTAAAGGTATAATCAATCAACTCTCATCGACAGGAACTATTAATTACTCGGAAAAAGACGCGTGCTAATGCACTTTGAAGTAGTATTTTAAACTTTGTAGGAAAATAAATGAAAAAGAACAAGAAAAATAAAGAACAAATAAAACGATCACGTAGATATATATTGTCTAGTCTAAGGGGAGATGGAACATAACTAATTTTAATATATCTCACACAAACTCACTATACATTCAAAATAATCATCATCAAAAACCACTAATGAATTACAATTGCACAGATCGACAAGTACAGCAATCGCATAGCCTCGGTATTCCAAAGAGCAGGCTATCGAAAATCAGACGCAGTAGCTTTGTTTATGCCGAACAAACCCGAGTATCCAGCAACTTGGCTTGGTCTTGGTAAACTCGGCGTTGTAACCGCCCTGATCAACACTAATCTACGCCAACAGTCGCTCGTACATTGCTTGACTATTGCCAAGGTTAAGGCTGTTATCTATGCCGATGAACTTGCACCTGGTAAGTTTCATATTTATTTTATATCTTTTTGTTTTTTTATTTTATAGGGATGATTTTGAGTGATTAAAAAACTTATCTTTTTGGTTGGATTGATGATTAAATTGTTTTTTTTTTTTTTTTTAATTAAAAATTGAATTTGTTTCGATTGATAGTGGCTTGATAATGCCGGTAAGGAGTGGCTTTTAGCTGGATATATTGAAACTAGTTTAACTGGACATATGGGATTATAATATTATGGCTGAAGGGTTTTTATTACAAACATGTTATTATAGATACTCATGTGTCTATATACACATAATTTCAATGACAGCTTCAAACATTAATGACTTTTTAATGGTACACTTTTTATCACCTTAATTATATCGACACGACAGATTGTTTTTTTTTTTTTAAACTTTATTTTTAATTTATTAAACTTATTTTTACATTAATATGACATTCGTTATAAATGATTTGTTATTAATATGAATATTAAGGGACTAATTTAAATTAATGTGGTGAACATCAAAGGTGTTGATTTTAGTTTTGAAAGTACTATTATTCTAATAATGTTAATTATACGATTGTCAACTGGGGGAAAACGTTCGATTATATTTTAATTATGAATGAAGTTATTATGAAAGCAAAGAGTTTATTATTTTATTATTGATTATAATTACACCAGATGATTAGATTAGACATGGTAATTTATAAAATCTGATTTTCATAATAAAATTATAATAATAAATACACCACCATACTAATAATAATAATAATCCCCTATTATAAAATGCAGTTTTGCATGGGCGCTGCCATCTTGAAATATCGAAAGTCGATCTCGATCTCGAAACGGGTACCTCTCGAAACCATCATCATATTCAAAATATTCATATAGCCTGAAAAATAATTAAATGTCAAGGTTATAGAAAAAATTTTTATTTTAAAAAAGTAATAAAAAGTGGAGAGGATATTGAGTGTGTGTGTATGTGTGTGTTTATTAAAAAAGTGAAGATTGAATAAAAAGATACATCATTTGGTTTTGTTGTAGCATTTGGTTTTGTGTCGTTTGTGTATTTGTTGTAAAAAAAGGCAGTGATAAATTTTTTCCATTTTTAAAATCTATGATTTTAATTGTTTTCTCAAAAAAAGCATAAAATTTATTATCTATCAATTTATAATAAATAAAAAGAAAGGAAAAAAAAAAACTAATAGCGTTAAAAGCTTATAAAAATGTTAAATCTCTCACACATTGAATATACCAAGTAAAATAAATCAATAAACATGTACAGTAAAAAAATAGTAAAAATATAATTATCACTCACACTCACATAATATAATCGTCACAAAATTTAATAGTAATTCAAATAAAAAATTTTTTTTTTTCAACAACAGCAATCGATGAAATTCTCAAGTCATTACCTAATATCGAGAGATACAGGCAGGGATGTGATGCAGCATGTACGGACGGTGCCATTAATTTGAACGAAGCCATGTCAAAGGCAAGCGATGAGCAGCCAGTGGTTGATGAAGAACCTGGTTACAAAGATAATCTACTGTATATTTACACGAGCGGAACAACTGGATTACCCAAGGCGGCTCTATTTCCGAACTCTAGGTAATATTATATACATCTAATAATTTCCTACATAATTAATATTTACAAGCTGATAGACAATTTTTTTTTTTTTTATGAAATTACGGTACTTTTGATGATTATATTTTTTTTTTTCGCTTTGATTATTTTTCTTTTCTTAATGCTCTTAATGAACTTATTTGAATAAAAGTTTTGATTTGCCAGTTTAAAAGAGATTTAATCAAGTGAAACTTATCGAAATGGATCGGGTCAATTTTAAATAATTGGCTTGGTAAATACTCGAACATATGTATACCTAGCTATAATAGGGTACATATCTACAGAAAGTTCAGGTAGAGAGTGAGAAAATAGTAGTCGATTATAAAAAAAAAAAACGTATACTTGAACTTGAAACTGCTCGTTATATTGCAGACATATATAGGAAAAAAAAAAACCAAAGGGTATTTGGAAGAGAAAGGGGGGCAAAGGGAACTAGGGAATTACTCGGGTTTATATATATTCTATTTTAATTTCGCGCTTATTGATTCTCGAAATGTAGGTCGTCAGTGTATCCACTTGTACTTACTCCTTGATCAATCGTTATATATATATATATATATATATATATATATATATATATATATATATATAT